>JAFBJT010110350.1:0-18594 GCA_016785325.1 Chascanopsetta lugubris
AACTCCACTCAGACACACAGAGCGAGACCCAGTGATTACCAGGCGGGGACGGCCTCACTGCTTTCATTCAGGTCTGGAGTTGCAGCAGAGACGTATGCCCCGCCCCTACTGGTCAAAACAAATCAGGAACACCTGGTAACACATGGTTGTTGCTGCGATAGGATAACGTTGGATTCACTTGTGGGTCAAATGACCCTGGCTCTAATTGGGAATGGTGGGAACATAACATTCCTTCTCCATCATCATACGCTCATGAAAATTCCTGTGTAATGCTGCAATGCACGTTCCTTTCCGAGCCATTAGCATGTAAGCTTAGCTGTGAAGGTGGAAAATGACCCTTTGATCTTTCGTTAATTTTTACACAGGATCATGACATAACAGAAAGATGAGGGAGCTGGATGGGAGATGGATATATTATGAGGCAGGTCGCCATGGTAACATTGCAGCATTGAGGTCCATATGGGATTATTATTATTATTATTATGTTATTTATTTTCTTCTTCTTCTTCTTCTTCTTCTTCTTCTTCTTCTTCTTCTTCTTCTTCTTCTTCTTCTTCTTCTTCTTCTTCTTCTTCTTCTTCTTCTTCTTCTCTTTCTTCCTCTTGACAATGGGACAGGTGTTTCATCAGGGATCAGAATGCACATGTATACATGTAAGGTTTGAGGTGCAAGAGGCTTGAGTGTGATGTGCACTGTAATGTGTCTGTTCCGTCAACATATCACATTGACCTTACGCTCACCAAAGAATCCAGTGCACAGTTTGACGCCATGGCCATCTGTAGGTAGATGTAGTTAAAGGGGCAGTGGGAGACATTCCCATGCTTTTAGCTCTCAAGCATTTTCTGTGATGGAGCTGCCAAAGCATGAACTCAAATAAAATCAAGAAAACCACTCTCTGTAACTCAAAGTGTTTATAAAGTCACAAACCTGACTGGAATCCAGCCACGTTCTAATTTTCCTGCCAAGGTTGTGACATAATGTAAAAGTAATGTGATGGCGCCGTGAGGATTCCGACACATTCACGGTGTGTGTCGCTGAACTTGATTGCGGGTTGAAGCGCTTTAACTGCTTTAAAATTATATGGTTGTTTAAATTGAATTTGAATGCCAATAAACAATTGCCAATTCCATACAGAGAGACGGTAGAACTTCACAATAAAAGCTTATTATATCGCTGCCATGTGAGCTTGTCCTCATGTCATGCATTGTTCTGTTGAAGAAGAAATTGTTCTAGATGTATTCAGAAAAGGTTAAAGGTGCATTGTGTACGATTTGGTGATGTCTTGAAGTGACGTTGCATGTTGTATCCATCGCCTCACCCTCAAACTTCTAAACATGCAGGAGAACCTATGGTTGACTTCAGTTCTCATTAAAACTCAAAAGATGTATAGTATGTCTACCTTGGGCTACTGTATAAACATGGCGGCCCCCATAAAGAGGACCCCCTCCTCATATAAATACACTGCACCTTTAAATTGAAAAGGTTAACAGACTGATTTATTGGAATATAATAAAATGAACATACATACATGAGTTAAGCTTAGTTCAGCTTTAATTGTCACACAGATGCAGTTTTAATATATGCATGTATGTATCCATAAACTGGATCTATCTATCCCAGGCGTGTTAAACATATGGCCCACAGCCAGAGGGTCCAATCTGGCCCATGGGATGATTTTGCAAAGTGTAAACATCGGGGTACTTGCTTTACGTATGTTGGTTATATTGAGAAGATACATTTTCATGTATTAAACATTGGAAGTTGTTGTTTATAGGTCCTCATGCTATGATTTTACTGGTCCCGCCCACTTGCCCCTGAACGAAAATGAGTTTGTCACCCAATTAATATGTGCCAAGGATTCAAACCAGCTCTCTCTCTCTCTCTCTCTCTCTCTCTCTCTCTTGCAGAAGAAGACCCAGGTCGTGACACCACAGGAGAAGAAGGAGCGATGGAAGGAGAAAAAGGCGGCAAAGAGGCCGAAAAAGGAGGATAAGGAGGTGGAGGAGGAGGAAGAGGAGAACGTCCAACCCCTGGTGGATCCTCTGGAGAACGGCTTCCTCCATCACGCCCAGCGGGAGCAGGAGAGGATGAACGAGAGGCTGCTGAAGAGGACGTACTCCAAGAAGAACAAAATGGTCAGTCACATGTTTACTGCTCACCGTCCTGCTGGGACCAGTGGATCAACTGCTGGTGTGTGTGTGTGTGTGTGTGTGTGTGTGTGTGTGTGGCATTTGGTTTTACCCATAGACTGTATATAAAGATGGATGTGGAGTCCCTGATGTCACCCATTGGTTCTTGAGTGCATTTGAAGCAAATTGTGGGCGCGTCCCTTTTCACCGTCTTGCCGAATCTTAACTCCCGCCACTTCCCGGTTCATTCAAAACGGGCAGAGAGGCGGAACACACACGGAGCTGTGGGTGGGCTCATGGTGCCGTCGCGTCACCTGCGATACGTGCCAAGTCGGCCCAGGTGTTAGTCAAGAGGTCACGCCCTCAATTATGCACAATTTCAAACATTGATCAAATAGAAATCAGCGAGTTAGAAAAGAATTCACCTCCCTACAGATGTCACGGGAAAACAAGTGACTGATTGAGACCAAAGCCGAAGTTTGTACCAGACTTTAAACATATTTCATTCACCTCTGAAGTTGAGCCTTTTAACCTGGGAGTCTATGGGGATTTGCTCCCTCTTAACGTCAGCCTCTAGTGGTTACCCAATGAACTGCAACTGCAGGTTGCCCCTCAGTTTTTACGCTACAATGAAAGAGATATTGACTTTTCTGCTTTTTACAAATCAAATTGAAAACCAGGAAGCCCTGCAGACTATTTTTCCAGATATCTTCTTTCCTTCCAGCCGACATCTGCTCCTCATTTTTTGCACGTCGGAAAAAAAAAATGATCCTGGAGGAATTTTCAGAAACAGCTTGAACACTCTCTTAGTCTCCTGTCATGTGTGATTCCACCTCTTCTCCCGTCAGCAGGGAACTTTGTTCTGTCGCTGTAAAGAAATAATCTCACCTCATTCCAGTCACTTGAGCAGCAGCCATCTGTGCACCATCGAACCACACATCAGTGTTCCTCACATCACTCCTCTAATAGCTGCCATGTAGAGGTCTCACCCAGAGTGAGTCGCTCCTGTCATGTTTAAAACTGTATCATTGTTAGTTTTTTTTCTTAGTGTGTGAATTCGAGTCATTCCTACGGAGACTCACTATGATTATATTTGGGATCTTTGCCTGAGGTTTTGTCAACGGGGATTTTATTTGACCCAATTTGTCTTACATTGTGGTTTGTGGTTCTTCTGGACACAGGCTCTCTGTGTGTGTTTCTCTCTGTAGCCATGTTAACAATGTTACTGTTAGCCCGAGGGATGGATTAAGTGATCAGATTACAGCATGCATCAAGTGTCAATTCACAATAATCCACTCTGACATGCAGACGTCTAATTTCTCAGAAACAGCAGCAGAGGAAGAAGCTGTACTCGCTGTACCTTTAGCTGCCATCTCCCCTCTGCTCGTCCCCTCACTGGGAGACATGGGTTTTATTGTTATTTGCAGTTTAATCATTGAGGCAATCCTGAACTCTTCGGTATGTACATGGTAAACAATTAGAATAGCAGAGAGCATTGACCGTTTCCCTTGCAGGTAATGAAATGAATTTCTAAATCTGATTGATACTGTAACAAGGATTACACTGTTGGTAACCCCCGGTTATACTGGCCCAGTTGCTCACAGTGCTCGCCTTCTATCAGTTGTCATATAAAGATGTGTAGTTTTGCAACTGAGGGGAGGAATCACTTTCTTTCTCCGTTGAGGCCTGTAGCTTCCATTCTGTCGGTGACCCCTGACCTTCAGTCGATCACTGCATTTTGACTTTTAATGGTTGACCCATTATAGCTCTGTGTTAATGTTACTCCTCTATTTAATCATTTTCAGCAGCTTGTCCTCACTCAGTGTTCACAGTGGAAGCTGCAGTAGCCCCCCCCCCCCTGCATGATTCCACGGACTGCCACTTTAAACTACTCACCAGCTGTGATCATGCAGTCACTTGCTGAGCCCCAGTGGACGGCTTGTTCTCGTCTATTTACAAATGTATTCGCTTGGTTGTGACGGCACTTTGTTCTATTTTTAAACAAGTTTAACTAGAGTTCAGCAAAGCCACCAGTGCGACAGTGACACAGCAGTGTCTCTCTCACGCACACACACACACACACACACACACACACACACACACACACACACACACACAGCTGATACAGAGGTGAGAACACACACTCACAGCCGCCTGTAACATCAGACAACATGAGGCCACATGAGGCAGCTGTAGGACTCGGTCTAGTGTGTCAGATTTAATAGAAATGATTTATATTTCTATCTCTTGAATGTAGAAATGTGAAATCTTAACGAGCCCTTTATATTTGAAGAGGAGATGGTCCTCTCTACAGAAACTGCCATGTTACACATGGTGCCTTAGCTCGGTTAGATTAGTTCTCCTGATTGGAAGGAATGGTGTAAAATGCCATGACACTACTAGATATCACTAAATCCTTCATACTGTGCTTGATGCCATGGTCTCATTATTAACTGAGGATGAAGTTCCCCTTGTTCCCTCGTGGAATTGTGTTCTTCAAAAGATGCTCTGTGCTCTGGGTTAGGCTTCCAACTATTTGATAATAGATCGATCAATTTCGATTTTTGATCAGTCAGATAAAAAGGCGATGGCAAAGGTCACCGTACACCGTCAGAGGCTCATGTGTAGATGTGGATGTGTACAGAACGTGTAGAGAAGGTGGCTCGAGTGCTGGTGTGTCAACAGGATTGCAGCAAGACACTCAATGACAGAGCCGATGTGATAGCGTTTGGCCATGACACATATCGAGTTGCCCGATAAAGGCAAAGTAAAACCCCACCCTGTGTCGAGGGTGTCGCTGTGTCCCTGTGACCCCACTCCACATCTAACATCTCTCAAACACAAGATAACAATCAGTCACGCAGCATTAGCGAAGCGCAACACGTGGCTCGTGGCACTGGGAGAGTGGTTTCTCCACAATTTAAAGAGTCAGTGGTTTCATTCCTGGTTCCCTCATTGCACACGCTGAAACGTCCCTGACCAAGATACTGACAGCAGCGGCGTGTAAGTGGTGCCTGGTAGAGAGGCTGCTGCTGAACGGCAACACTCTCCTGTGTAACACCTCAAATAGAATAGAATAGCTGCTCCCTAAATAGAGACATTTGACCACGCATGACTTGTGTGTGTTCTATGATCATTGTTGCTCAGCCTTCAGGTGCATCTGCACCACGACCGCCCCCCCCCCCCCACCCCCCAATGTCCTTGTTTCCCTCTCTTGTCTGCAGAAAGTGCTTCTCTCTTTGTTTGTGCAGATAGGGTTCTTGCCAATATCCCCCCAGCTTCAAGCGCACACAAACTCCGAGTCTGTCCCGGCGAGATAGGCCATCTATGTGTTAACAGTTTGTTTAAATGGGAGGATGTTTTTATGCTCCTGTCTGAGGCCAAGATCAGCCGTGGTGCTGTCGAGGATAAGAGAAAGGGGGAAATGTAGTCAGGAAGCCAAACTAAATAACGAGGCAGTGGGGCCCAGAGGGCCAGAAATATCTCTGCGAGATAAGATTTCCTCAGGAAGTCAACACGGCTGAAAATGAGATTGGCTGTGATACTTGAGTTTGCTGAGAGACAGTTGGAAATGATGTATTTAGCCGCTGCTCTTATCCACATTGTGAGGGCGGCAGGCTGCAATTAATTCAGGCAGATCTACATTACAGTGCAGATAACAAGCGCAAACTGCCGCTGTGATGAAAACCCCTCCACGTTCAGCTGAGCTCACTCTCTGCTGCAACAGCATCTGAAGATTTACCGCACACGCTCCTCCAGAGATGAAAACAGCCCCAAACTCACACTAGGGGAGAGAGATATTGTTCCTGGAACTGCCTTTATCTTGTGTTTAGATAAACTCAATGTTGTTCTACTCTCGCTGGTATTACTGCATATTGAGCAAATTTATTTTTTTATTTTTTATGTGCCCTCACTGCAGCTTTGAACAATGTAAGGAGGCACATGCACAAGTACCCTGGCCTTTAAAATAAGTGTGCAATCCAATACCACTTGTTCTGGAAGTCGTGATCGCAATCCAGCAGCGGTGCTCCATTAGACTCTGGAGATCCTTGTTATTATTAGCAGTAGTCACGGTGCATGTGTGAGTGCAGCAGTAGATCTCCTGCTGTCATAAACTGAAGGCTTTGATGTTTCCAATGTGGGACCTTCACATGGCAAATGGTCTTCAGATCGAGCTTTAGCAGGTCTTCATGACCCCTCAAAAGGCTTTAATGGTAATACAAAAATACTACATTTCATTTTCGGCGCCTTTCAAGACACCCATGGTTTCCTTATATGAATATAAAAACACTTAAAAACAAAATACAGATCAGTTATGTACGAAATAATCTAGGCGTGTGGTCAAAGGGAATGTGCCAGGCTGAACAGATGGGTTTTGAGTCTGGATTTAAAGTACGGGAGAGTCAATGGTGTGGATGTCGTGTGTGTGTGTGTGGTTGGGGGGGGGGGGGGGGGAGGTTGTTTGGTTGGGGGGGGGGGGCAGGTGAATGGCAGAAGAAGATCTCAGAGTGCGGACAGGAGTGGGAATTTGTAGGAGGTCTGAGACAAATGGAGGGTGAGAGTGTGGGTGGATTTGAAAGTGGGGAGTATTTTCAAACTGATGCGGTGGTTGATGGGGAGCCGATGGAGCGGCTGCAGGACGGGGGGTAATGTGATGGATGGACGGGGTGGGTGTGATGGCCCGGGCAGCTCTGGCACTTTTGGACCAGTTGGAGTTTATGAACCGGTACCCAAAGCACTGGAACCCCTGACCCTCTGGTCAGAGGACTGGTCCTCTAACCCCCTCCAACATAGCTGCCCACAACTTCATGTATACCAGAATAGAAGGGATTGATATCTTGGGATGCATGAAATAAACTTTCATGAGAAAGGAGATCTGTACGCTTCTAGTGAAAAGGGTTGATGGTGGAATAGAGGTACAGGTTGCCTGGGCAACTGTAGTAAACAAACACAGTTTCACTTTCTGGTGTTTCCTATCTCCTCACATTATTATTATCATTATCATTATTATCATTAGTAGTAGTAGTAGTAGTAGTATGATTCTATCTATTTTTTTTTTTATTATTTTGAAAACCAACAAATTACGCAGTGAAAAACACCACCCTCTCCCACTCACAATCACTGTGCTGATTAATGAGGAAGTGAACATGTTGCAGAGCCACTCAATTATAGATGACTATAAATTATGAAGTGGTAGAACAGCACCTTTTTATAAGCAATTTTCTGAATGGATAGCTTTTCTAAAAGGCCTCTCGTGCCCATTACCTCTGCATTTAAACCAAACCCCTTCCACTTCCAAAATGTAAGTACAGGGCTTTGTAACATGTCCCAATCAACTTTGTAGTTCTGGAGGTGATCATCTATTTCAGCAAGAAGGGTTATTCACCATTCATCAATCTTTATGAACAGGTGTTTACACATCATGTCAGGTCATATTTTTCCTCCTGGTCGCCTCTCTCTCTCTCTCTCTCCAGGTGACCATCTCCTTTTTCAGTTTCCATGTTTCCCTCTGTCTCGCTGTCACTCCAGTCGGAGGAGTTGTCTCTACCTCATGTCACCCGCTATGATGTGCTGCTCCGCTCAGAGCACCCCAGGGCGCCGGGAGCTCACGGCAGAACAGGAGCTGCTGCATGTGTCAGTGCAGGGTTTGTCACAAGGGGCTGAGGCGAGGAGGTCCATTTGAGGCAAGCGTAGAATTGTGTGTGTGTGTGTGTGTGTGTGTTACAGTGAGAGACACTGTAAAGCAGTTCTGCAGCAGCCACAAATGTTTCTGACAGATCAACAGGTTTCTAGCATCATCCAGATTTGTACTATGGTACGATTTTAAGGGTGCAGAGTGTAAGATTTGGTGACATCTAGAGGTGAAGTTGCATGTTGTATCCATCACCTCACCCTCACTCTTTGCAGCCAGCAGGGGAACCTATGGTAGTTCTTCAGTTGTCATTAAAACTCAAATGATGTTCATGATGTCCACTATGGGGCTACTGAAAAAAATAAAAACATGGCGGTATACATATAGATATACATTAATGGGCTCGATTATGGGTAATCGAAAATAAAATAAAACATTTAAAACACCATACATTGGTGAAAATATCAGTATGAAATCCTTTATATTTTACAGAAGTGACAAAAATGACCTTTAACAATCTGATATTGATGAGGACCATTCCTTATAGATTTGCTTATTATAGGAAAAATTGCGAAAGATTGCAGAATCACGCAGAATAATTGTGTATACATTCAAACTTGAATTTGCATGCATATTAGCCGTCGACAGAAGAGACACTTTAAACATGTCACATGGCGTCAACCTTAAACACATGGGAGTCTGTCAACATCAACTATAAAAGTTGCTCTGCAAAATGATTTTTCATCAATCCCACAGACTCTTTTACCTCGACCTGAACCCATGAAGGAACCCACAGACTCTCAGAGGTGTTAGAGTATGTGCAACACTGAACGTCAACAAACACAGAGTCGATGGTGTGAAGAGACGGGAAGTGGTACAAATGAATAGTGCAAATAGAGGTTAGTGCAAGTTTATATTTATTGCACCAGGTGCAAACCCCAGTGCAGACAGAATATAGTATATTATAGACCTGTAGATGTCAAGAGTATATCAATGGATCATACAAAAATGTAGAATATAATGCTTATGGACAATTGAGTTTTAATGTCCATGTTTATTTTGCAAAAAGTGATGATGCACAGTCATGTGTATTTTTTGTCATGTGTGTGTGATGGTATCGGTTGAGAGAGAGTGTGTGTGTGTGTGTGTGTGTGTGTGTGTGTGTGATTGTTTGATTGTGATGACCCAGCTTTGTCTTAGAAGTTTTACTTTACTTTAATCAAACCAATCTATTGATTCATAGAGAAAATGATTACTTAATTAGTTCATGAGTAAAATGATTATAACTATAGCATATGCCAAGAACAAAACAATCGATAGTTAACATTGGATTGAAAAGAAGCACAGCTCAAAAAGATTTTCAGATTTGTCCCAAAAAAAGTGAGAACACAGACTTAGCAGCTTAGATTTCAGACTCTGGTTTCTCAGGGTCAGTGGGAACATTGAAAGCAAAGCGTTTGGAAAATGGGTGACATCATCGCTTACTCTTGGAACGAGCATGTAGGCTTTATGTGTTCATGTGGACAGAGAGTGCTGGAACCCTGATTCCACCAGCGGTTTGAAACACACAGGTGACATTGACTGCTCCCACAGATTAGTTAAATATCAGTGTGGATGTTTGTCCTGCGTGTCCCCTTCCTCTCCTCCAATGTCATTGGGCACAGGCCACACCCCCAGCCCCCTTCCCTCCATAGTTAATGGTGTAGTGGTATTGCTAATGGATGGATGGATGGATGGATTCTCTGCTGGGAGCAACCAGGAATAAAAAGCTTGCAGGATACCCAACAACATGTCTTTGACCTTCAGCATGCTTCAACTGGGGATCATGAATAACACATCATGCTGACTTGCTCTTGCTCTAACACTGATAGCCCCACATGCACATGCACATGCACATCACCTTGCCTTGCCTGTCCATTAGAGCAGTGCTTTACCCCTTGCAGCACCCTCCCCACTAACAATGTCGTACTGGCAAACACCTCTGGACACTCCACTCTATTATTCCACTCCCCCCCCCCCCGGGCCAACCCCCCCCCCCGGGCAAATCCCTGGCTATCAGACTAGCCTGCCTGCAGACGTGAAGGCAGTGTCTTGCCTGAGTGTGTCCCGCTCCAGGATTACTGCCCCGGCCTCATATCTAGGTGTGTTTATAAGCGGTAAGCCAGCCGGAGACAGATCAGATTAGCTGGGGCATTAACGGTGCATCGTAGCATAGTTCAGGGGCAGCCCGACGGACGTAAGAGCGCCGCTGCCCGTCGGCAGTGGGGCGGCGGTAACAGCCAGGCGATCAGGATGACTGATAATGGCGGGCTGGTTGTTATCTGGGGACTGGCGACCCTGAGCAGCAGCAGCAGCAGCAGCAGCAGCAGCAGCTCGGCTCAGGAAACGCCCTGCAGACGGTATCTCGTGTGGAGATAAAGGTGAATCATCTCCACCTGGTCAAGGCACTGAGCTGCAATTTGTAGGCTTGAGTTTAAAGGTCCAGTGTATAAGATTTAGTGACCTGTAGAGGTGAAGTTGCATGCTGTATCCATCACCTCACCCCCTCTCAACATATAGGAGAGCATATGGTAGACACAGTTGTCATCAAAAGTTGTTTTGTACGTCCACTTCTACTACTGTAAAAACATGGTGGCCTCCATGGAGAGAACCCCCCTCCTCATTCTAAATATACAGGAGTGGGCTCATTTTAAAGGTGCAGTGTGTGATATGTTGGTATTTTTTTTGGAAGTAGAGTAAAAGTATTTCAAAACAATTACATAGTGACACTTTCGTAAATTTATAGTCATCTGACTATTTTTTTCCCCGTTACCCTTAAATGAGCCCATTAATGTATATTTACATTAGGAGTGGGTCCTCTCTATGGGGGCCACCATGTTTTTACAGTAGTAAAAGTGGACGCACTAAACAAATGAAGTCTGCCATGTCAGGTTCTCCTCATGCTCAGAAGGGTGAGGGTGAGGTGATGGATACAACATGCAATGTCACCAATGTGACCAAAGTCACCAAATCGTACACACTGCACCTTTAATGGGCTCATTTTCGAGTGTAATGGGGGGAAAAAAACACATTTCCGATTATAAATTCATGAACATATCAGTATGTAATTGTTGTGACCAAATTTTTTTTTTTATTCTTGTTTTGACACAATGAACAAGTCTCACTTCACCAGAGACAGCAGGACACAATGTTCCATTCACCGTGACTAAAGCTTTTTTTTTTCACCCTCAAATAAATATTTACTTATTCTCACACCCTTTGCTCAATTTGCTATAATCTGCTTTTAATGTTGTGGTTGATCTTGGAACTGAAGCACTCGTAATGAGATCAGCTCCAAAAATATGAAAACCTCCATGTAATTATGTGGTGGGAGAAGCTTGTACGAGGCAGTGTGATCGAAAAAGGCCCCGTTCTGCTCTCACTCAGGTTAACACTGCAATCGAACAAAGAGCATTATTAGATGAGTGGATAATGAGGTGCGCTGCAGAGGTGTCTGTGTGTGTGTGTGTGTGTGTGTGTGTGTGTGTGTGTGTGTGTGCGTATGTGTGTGAGGAGCATAAAAGACATGAAAGAGTGGAGGGGTGGGGTGGGGGGGGGGTTGCTTGTAATAGACCTTGACAGATCAATTACTTAGCTGCTTGAAACATGAACACGCACATGATGCATGATCACATGGCTGATAATTGCCTTTACCACATCAAAGATCAGATAGCAGAGAAACACACACACGTACACATGTAATGAAAATGACTTTTTGAGCACAGTTTATTCTTTGTTTGACAATGTGCTTCATCAAGTTGAAACCCTCTATTGTTGGATGACCCCAAGAGGACTATGTAACTGCGCCACCTTTTAAAGCACTGTATACCTCTCTTATTATTCTGCACTTTGTAAATTAAGCTTCTTCTGCAACAGAGGCTGAAACCTCTTTCCCGCCTGCAATCACACACCACTTCTCTGCACGTCCTGCACAGCAGCAGCTGATTAATGGGAGACTATTAAAGGTGCAGTGTCTAAGATTAATTCAAAAACAAAAATCATATCCTGACATTTTTACGTTTGTATATAATCACTTGAATGTAAGACGTTCCTTTCACATTACCCCAAAACGTGCCCCTTCACTGTATGTTTACATCAGGGGCGGGTCCTCTCTATGGGGGCCGCCATGTTTTTACAGTAGCCCAGTGCGGTCATGCTAAACATCTCCTTAGCTATATTGGCAACTGAGGGTTACCATATGTCCTCCTGCATGCTCAGAAAGGAAGGGTGAGGTGATGGATACAACATGTAACTTCACCTCAAGATGTCACCAAATCGTACACACTGCACCTTTAACTTCCATATAAAATAGGGTCCCGATTGGACAACAGATTTCAAACAGTAGCCATATGCAGTATTTTATATATAGGCACAATTGTTGTTTTCATCCGTGCATTAATTTGCGGGCCACCATGACTCAATAAACCCACAGTTCAAACCAAATACACCAAGTTGTATGAATATATTATTAATTACTGTCTTTAGTAAGTATTATTAATTGATGACTGAGATCCACAACTACATTTGATGACTCTCGAGCACCTCACTCTCAATATGATGATGAAGAAAAGAGGCTCACGTTCCTCCCTGCAGAGCCTGTCGATGGCGGCACCATCAGCTTCTTCTCAGTGAGGAGGTGATGCAGAGGTGATGGACTGTGCCACTGCAGTTAATGTGAGAGCCATCACACGGCTCTGTTGAAGAGATGCGTTTCCTAGAATACTGTCATTGCCATTTCATTTACAGTGTGTGGGTGGACTGGTTAGGCTGTTACCATTAAATGTGCCTGTAAACCTGCCAGTAGTGTAACTGTTCAATACTTATTGTGTGTGTGTGATGGTACTGGGAGGCGAGATTTAGGTCGAGAGAGAGAGAGTGTGTGTTTGTGTGTGTTCTCCGATCTATCACATGTTCAACTGAAAGATCATTAAAGGTGCAGTGTGTAAGATTCGGTGACACCTGGAGGAGAAGTGGCATGTTGTATCCTTCACCCTCACCCTTCTGAGCAGGCAGGAGAACCTATGGTTGACTTCAGTTGTCATTCAAACTCAAAAGAGGTTTGGTACATTCACTCAGGGCCACTGTAAAAACATGGCGGCCCCCATAGAGAGGACCCGCTCCTTGGGGTCATTCAAAGGTGCAGCGTGTAAGATTTCAGTCATATTGTCACTTCTAAAAAGTGTTGCAACATAATTACATACTGATATTTGAAACGAATGTGATGTAATCACAAAACTGTGTTATGTTTTTCCCATTAACCTTAAATGAGCCCGTTAATATATATTTACTTGAGGAGGGGTCCTCTCTAAGGAGGCCGCCATGTTTTTCCAGCAGCTCAGACTGGGTGTACTAAACATTGTTTGAGCTGTAATAACATCTAAAGTCTCACATGGGTTATCTTGCACACTCAGAAGGGTCAGGGTGAGGTGATGGATACAACATGCTACTTTACTTTATATGTCACCACATCTTACACCCTGCACCTTTAAGGGTAATGGAAAGGGAACAAATAGTTATAGAAGTGAGAAAAATGACCGAAATCGCACACACTGCACCTTTAAAGGGGCAAATTGGTGTTGCGCTAATAATATCCAATGAATGGAGATAGTCAAATTGTAAGTATTAAGTGTGAATGTTATGATATGATAGAACGAATTTGGGTTTGATATTATATGAACTTTTAAGTGAAACTAATAAGTGAAAATGGCTCTTATGAGAATTTTGGCACAAAGGTCTGTAGACCTTTAATTCTCTCTCCCCTGAGATGACTTCTCCTGTATGAATACATGTGGCAGGGAGTGTGTACCTTTCTCCCGTGTGTGTGTGTGTGTGTGTGTGTGTGTGTGTGTGTGTGTGTGTGTGTGTGTGTGTGTTTTCTAAAGTTTCCTAAATGCCATCTATTTCTGCTCCGACCACAGTGGATTTAGTGTGAGGAGCCAAGCTCGTCCCGGTTGGGTTTCCATTGGGGCAGACGCTGTTGACTTTGCCCAGGATGCCAGGGCGGAACGGAGGGAGAGGGGGTGAGGGAACAGTCCCACCGGTGTTAGAGATGACGGTTGGTGGCTGGGTGTTGAGGGATTTGGCGGCTGCCGTCAGGGGGAAAGGCTGCGAGTCTGAACCGGTCCCTGGTGGTTGGGTTTGAGTGGGTAAACACAAAGGACACAGATATTACTGTTGTGACTCGTCTGTCTCAATCACAGACTGCATATAAAGATGGACTCAGCGTCGGTGACGTCAGATGTTGTTTTCAGCAGAGTGGTTTTGAGGCAAAGTGTGGGCCTTGTCGCCATTTCCTAATTTCCGAATCCTAACTCCTCCTGGTTCCCAGTTAATTCAAAAACGGGCAAAGAGATGGAACACGTCAGCTCGGGTGTCAGCCAAGAAACCACACCCTTAATTATGTGCAATTTCAAACATAGATTGAATAATAATAAGCGAGTTAGAAAAAATGTCACCCGACGCACACTTGTCACGGGAAAACAAAATGAAATCAAAACGGGAATTTGTACCAGACTTTAAACATGCTTCATTCACCTGTGAAGTCGAACATTGATGGGGATTTGCTCCCTTTCGGAGTCAGCCCCCAGTGGCCACCCTATGAACTGCACACTTTTTCACTTCCCATTGTTCTTCATCCGTCTGCACTGGACGCAGCCCCTCGGCCACAATGCATACGTGCTTCAAACACAAATAGAATGATACATCATGTGTGTTTGCAAATGTGGCTGCGATAAAAATGACCTACATTGGAGCTACGTATATGTGAATGTGCAAGCTCTAGAAATCTGTCTCAGGATTTGTCTTCAAGATCCATTCCTCCTCCTTTCCCCCATGGCTACATCCATAGTCTCTCAGCTCTGTAGAGAGAAGAGAAAGGCAGAAAAAGATGTGGGGGGGGGTGCCAGGGGGGGGGGGGGGGGGGTGATCAGTTGAAAATAGAAGTGAAAATAAAAGGATGAGAATGACAGCGAGCGGCCGAACCCAGACAACCTCTGCACCCGCTGTGCTTAGCCAGGTGAATATTGCATGGGACAGTGCACAGTGATTAATGTCAGGGCCATGTAAGGTTCTTGGCCGGGCTGCTGCTCCATTGTAGGTCCAGACACACACACACACACACACACACACACACACGCACGCGCGCACATGCACACTCCTCCCCATCACTTTTAACAAGCCAGTGCCATTGAGATACTGCAGGGCCACTTCAGAGCAGCCACTCTGGGGACAATTAGGCCTGGGAACATTAAATTAGCAGGGATCGAGAGTCATGCTCTGCTGCAGCCGGGGCTAGTGCATGCTGGGATTGGACAAGGTAACAGAGGCAGGGAGAAAGTCCGCCTGGATATATACTGTGTGATGTTGCTGTTCGGGGTAAGAGCATTATTTCATAGTTTTTTTATGGACTTTGTGGTGCAGGAATATTTCAGTGCCATCTTTAGAATGTGGAAGCAAGCAACCGTTCGTCATAGTGCATTTGTCAGGGTGTTATTTCTCTCTCTGCTGCACTGTGCTCGCCGCTTGTGATTACTTTCTCTTTTATGTACAGTAATTTATTAAAGAGGGACCTCCCAGGCTACATCATACCCTGTTTTTTTTGCATCTAGCCGAGATTCTGTAGCTATAGCAACGCATATATTGCCCCTAGTAGATGTTTAACTAGAGCAGACAGCAGGGAGAGCCACTTTATTATAGCTCCTGCTTTATGATTTACTGTATCAGCGTGGTTTATATTACAGTCATGTTTAGAGAGAGCGGGTCGGAAATGTGTGCCACAGGAAATCTCCCATGTCTGAGGTCCTATTCCTGCGTCCTATGAAGGTGTTGTTTTTTTCTAATTAAAAGTGCAGTGTGTAAGATTTGGTGACATCTAGAGGTGAAGTGTTATGTCACTTTTGTAATAAGTGACAAAAATTGACAAAATCGTACACACTGCATCTTTAACATAATCATAATTGATGAGTTGTGACGGAATAATCACCTGGATCTCTGCATTCTTGTTTTCAGCTTAAGCCCATTATTTATATGCACATCTGGAGTGTTTTTTTTGTTTTGTTTTTTACAATAGCCCAGAGTTTTAATGCTAACTGAAGGCTACCATAGGTTTTCCTACATATTTTGAAAGGCAAGGCCGAGGTGAAGGGTATTTAACTGCAACAATTCAACTCCATCACTAAATGTCACTAAATCTTACACACTGTACCGTTAAAGGTGCAGTGTGTAAGACTTGGTGACATCTAGAGATGAAGTGTTTTATCCATCACCTCACCCTCATCCTTCTGAACATACAGGAGAACTTAGACTTCAGTTGTCATTAAAACTCAAAAGATGTTTAGTATGTCCACTCTGGGCTACTGTAAAAACATGGCAGCCCCCTTAGAGAGGACCCGCTCCTCATGTAAATATACATTAATGGGCCCATTCATAGATGCAGTGTGTAAGATTCCAGTCAATTTTTGGCACTTCTATCTGAAGAAATAGAATTACTAACAAGTGTCTACAGACATTTTTTTTTTTTACGAATGTATAATCGCCTCAGTGTATAAGCACTTTAATGTATAGTCTCATCAGGAGTAGGTCCTCTCTATGGGGGTTTGAGTTCTAGTGACTACTGAAGTCGACCATAGGTTCTCCAGCTTGCTCAGAAGGAAATGCCAATGTGATGGATACAACATGCAACTTCACCTGTAGATGTCACCAAATCTTACACACTACACCTTTAAGGGTAATGGGGGGGGGGAATAAATAAAAAATAAATCTGTCATAAAAACGACGGATATCTTGCACACTGCACCTTTAACTTAACACTCTCATCGCAGAGGTGGCATTGGGATGTGAGCAAGTAACTGTAGGACATGGGTGTGAAGACGTGTGCGCTGTCTCCTCACAGGAAGCAAAGTGTCTCTTTGAACCTGCGCAGAGTTGAACAGACACTTAACACCTCACGACGAGAACAAAGTGAGAGAAACGAGGTCGTTCAGCCCAGATCCCCACATCACCTGGCTTCTCGTGTCACTTAGAAGTCAGCTCATGTTGGCCTTCTAGTCTAGTAAATGAGATGTTATGTTTCAATCCTCACATGTGAGATCGTAGCTTGTTTGCTAGTAACTCCTAATGTCTGGGGGATGCACGGCGCGCTAAGTATTCCTTGTCAGGGTTGCCGAGCGGTGGTGTCCTCGTGCATGTATTTGTGATGTTGCAGTTTCCTTTGTGCATCCAAGTAATCCTCTGTGCAAACAACCAAAACGCAGCTCGTGTCTACAGAAAAGCCCAAAAGCTTTCATTAGACGTGTTTGATCTCACTAAAACTAGTGTGGTGCTCGTTCTGAACACGCCAGTGTGGAATGGGCTGTCTGTTGTTTACCGACACTGTAGCAGTGATCTGCGGTGACTGAGTCAGTCTTCACCAAACCTAAACCAAACCCTGGGGCATCACCGCTGCTGCTGCTGCTGCTGCTGCTGCCGCTGCTGCTGCTCAAAGAGCTGCTCACGTCAATGAAGCTTTATTGAGTGTCAACACAGAGCTGAACTGAAGTGCTGTGGACATGCGCATGTCATCGCATGAGGCCTATATTACTCATTGTTGGGGTCATGTACGGTGTTTTAAAGGTGCAGTGTGTGCGATTTCGGTCATTTTTGTTACGTCCAAAAATATGGCAAAACAATCACATGCTGACATTTTCATGCATTTATGATCACCTTAATCTATCATTACTTTTTTCCATTACACTTAAATGAGCCCATTCATGTATATTCACATGAGGAGCAGGTCCTCTCTACGACGGCTCCTACGGTTCTCCTGCTTGCTCTAAAGGGATGAACACACAACTTCACCCCTAGATGTCACCAAATCTGTACCTTTGATATACAATAACAGTATCAAGTGAATTCATGCATCGGTTAAACCATAGAAATATGGCTGCGTCTCAGCTCGGTCAGGGGTCACGTTTCCTCGTTTCCACTGCGCCCGGAGACTTAACCGGCTGCTGTGCGGTGCCGTGTTCCACAGGAGGCTTTGACAACCCACTGATCTTGTGTTAGGGAGTGGAAGTGGGTATCAAACCTGAGCACTGCACTGAAAAGAGAGGCCTCCTGCACTTGCGAGAGGTCTTTTGTTTTGAGGGCCCCCGAGACACTACAGGGTCCAGGCTTCGCCCTGCTATCTTCCTGCAGCGCTCCGTCACTGCTGCCATCCGCTGGTATTGTTCTCCGCCATCGTTTACACAGACCTCATTCTCCTCTTGTCACCGTTGTATCAATTTGTTTGAGTTCAGTAACTCCTCAATTAGCACCCATTTAATTAGATGCCGCTGAATTTTCACTTCGCTTGCAAAACATTGTTTTTGCATGTGCGCGCTCTTCTTTCACTGTCGCGTGTAAACACGTGTCCCTGTGTATTTTCAGACACGTGGGCTCACGCATGTCTGCGCCTGTGATGAAGTGCTCATCCACTTGGCGGCGTCAGAACACTTAAGTGTCATCTTTGCCACTTTAGCCCATTAGGGGTTAGTACATTAATGGGATCTGCAGAGGCCCCTTACCCCTGTTTTCATAGCCCTGAGGGTGTGTGTGTGTGTGTGTGTGTGTTGGGGGGGGGGGACTAGCAAAACTGGACATTAACTCAGACGGATTAAATGGGATTAGTGATGTCACCCAGGCAGAAGCGATCTTTGCAGCTGCAGCTCGTCCTCTCACTTCCTCAACCGTGTAGAGTTTTGCCATGATACAACACTGCCCCCTGCTGCATCACAGACACATTGCATCCACATCTCAACCCTTTGCCTGACTTTACCG
>JAFBJT010110350.1:19628-38175 GCA_016785325.1 Chascanopsetta lugubris
CGGAGTCGGGCGGGGGGGGGGGGGGGGGGGGGGGGGGGGGGGGGGGGGGGGGGGGGGGGGGGGGGGGGCTGGCGGCGCCCGCTGTGATCATGTGACGGGTTTGGAGACAGACGGACAGACGCTGCTCCTCAGGAGATCTGGCATCAGGACGGTCCAGAACTGGAGGGAGGGAGGGAGGGAGGGAGGGAGAGAGAGAGAGAGAGAGAGAGAGAGGGAGAGAGAGAGAGGGGTTTTATCCTCTTTGTTCTTTGACCTCGTTCAGGTTAAAGGGTCGATACGCAGCTTTTTGTTTGTTTTTTACCTTGAAAGTTTCAGAAATGAGCTCAAATGTAATACCTCTCTGTACCACTAGAGTGAGTCATGTGCCACAGGGAGGATGTTTTGAACTATAATAATAAAAATGACTTCCTGTGGGAGTGTCAAAATAAAAGCCTGCACACACACACACAGCTAAAGAATTCAAAATAGAACAAAATGGAGAAGACCTTTATTTACAGTCGTGTTAGAAACTGAAAAATAAATCAATGATCAAAGTCACGTGAGCTTTTCATAAAGAGCTGACGTCACCGAGAGATCAATAAATATAACGTATCCGTCTGCTCCCGACCAGCTGAGTCTGCACGACACGTGGGAGGAGTCTCGTCATCGCCCTCGGTCACATGACCTGCTGCTGCTCTGCTGCTGCTGCTGCTGCTGCTGCTGCTGCTGCTCGTACCTGACTGATCCGGTTCATCGTGTTCCTGTTATTTTCACCGTCTCTCGACTTCTCACCTCTCCTCACAGTTTCCTCTGCTAATTCATACCTTCAGGCCCCGCCCACTCTCCTGCTGCTGCTGCTGCTGCTGCTGCTGCTGCTGCTGCTGCTGCTGCTGCTGCTCCTCCTCCTCCTCCTCCTCCTCCTCCTCCTCCTCCTCCTCTATGATAATAACCTCTATTCTATAATAAACCTCGTCTCTTCTCTGTGTTTCCTGATAAATGTCCCTGAATCCAGAAATAATGATTATATCTGATTATCAGTCATTTCAGTGTTAACAGTATTTATTTTTAATTAAATAATTATCTTTTAATTAGTACTTCTCTATATTGAGTATAATTCCCATAATAAAACCTTGGCAACCACAAGTTTCACACTTCAGAATATTTCTAGATTTTATTGATCTTTGGCCTTTTTATTAAATCGAGCATTATTGTATTTTTACAATTTCCATTGTATACTCACATTGTAATCACCTACATAATTGCAAATATTTTTTTTGTGATTCAAATATTTAAAACATTTAATTTTCTTCTCTTATTCATTATTTATCTTATTTATTTCCTTATTTCTCATTCACGTAGCGATTTCTTTCCTCTTTCCTCCACAAGTGTTTCCCTTTGAAGTCATTTCCCAGGTCTGGATCAATCAATACGTTTGTCCGTCCAGCTCAAATCAATGTTTTTAATTCTAAATGATTGATAGAAATAAAAAAAGAATAGTTGTACTTGTTTTGAACATTGAGTTGCAGACAGACCTCCGATCAGGAGAAACATTTTCCCCTTTGAAGTGAACAGATAAAGAACCTCGGCTCCGTGGTGAAAGCGCTGGTTCGGCTGATTCAGCCAAAGTGTGATGATGATGAGCTTCAGGCCTCAGTTTCCCTCCGAATGTAAAACAGGGAAAACCGGAGGAGCCGGGAAAAACGCCCAGTCGGCAACTTTGCCCCGAATCGATGCTGAGCTTCAAAATAAAACAGCTTCTTATTTTCCACCTTGATGTTTGAATCTGTCAAACCTCGGTGTCGCGTTGTTCTGAACCGAAACATAAACAACAAACAAACAAAACACAAAACTGGATCAATAACAAGAACTGTTCATGTTTTTTGGGCTTAGTGTTTTTTTAAATAGTTGAATATTTATTCATGTAAAAATGATTTGTGTTACAGAACCAAAATATCATGTCGCACTGAGCAGGAAGAACACGTCTGAGACGTTTGATAAATCTATCGATAATCAATGACTTTAGATTGGGCCGTTTATTCTGCTCCTCTCCACCAGAGGGCGCCATGTTGCACTGCCATGTTTTTACCAGAGCCCAGAATGGACAAATTGAGTTTGATGATTCTGACCTTGTTTGTTTGGTTTCTGTTGGTTTGCCCTCCTTACACACACACACACACACACACACACACACACATACACACACACACACACACACACACACACACACACACACACACACACACTCCCGCAAGCACCAGACTGAATCCCAAACACGGAGGAGGTGCTAATAACGGAGCTGCCAAGTGTGTGTGTGTGTGTGTGTGTGTGTGTGTGTGTGTGTGTGTGTGTGTGTGTGTGTGTGTGTGTGTGTGTGTGTGTGTGTGTGTGTGTGTGTGTGATGGATGAGGGACACTGTGGCTTCCAGCAGATGCAGCCTGTCTGCTCCAAGTGTGTTTTCCTGCAGACGTCACTGTTTGTGTTGACTCTCCGACGTGTGTGTGTGTGTGTGTGTGTGTGTGTGTGAGTTTGAGTAGATTATCAGTTGGCAGAACTTGTTGTGTACAGAAAAGGTCCAGACAGTCTTAAAACCTCAGATCTGGAGCATGAAGGATTTTACAGGAGCAGCTGAGACTCAGACCTGATCATGTGACCTCATCTCGTTTTATACTTATTCTGCCTTTTCAGAATAAAAGCTCTCAGTGGATAGTTAGTTGCTGCAGAGATGACGAGTCGAGTGATTTGACAGCAGGTGTCAGATTGTGCGTCAGGACGTCTGTGATTCAGCTGTGTGTGTGCGTGTGTGTGTGTGTGTGTGTGTATGTGTGTATGTCAGTGACTCATGTAGTGTTTTCTCACACTAACAGAAAAACACTGCAGCTCGTTAAAACTGAAGCTGTTAAATGTTAATTTGTTGGATCTGCAGCATCAGTCTGAAACGACTTTTTATTTTATATTATTTATTCATTTTTGTATTGTTTTGTATTTCACTTTATTTTAATCCTTCATCTTAAAAAAACTTTTTTATTATTCAATTCGAATTTTATTTGATTTTACTTGACTTTTTTATTTATTGTATTTTGTTTCATATTTTTTGTTATTTTTATTTGATTTCATTTTCACTTGACTTGCCAAAGTGATCACTTACATTTGATTTGATTTTCATATTGTTCAGATCTGAAATCATATTATCGGATTTATTTGTCTTATTTTCCCTCGTTATAATGTAAGTGCAGGACCAGACGACAGTCGTGCGCCCTCTAGAGGCCACAGACGCAAACTAACTCATTCCCACACCACCACACCAGTGAGGTGAGATGATGTCATCGGTGATGTGATGATGTCATCGGTGATGTGATGATGTCATCGGTGATGTGATGATGTCATCGGTGATGTGATGATGCCTCTGGTCTCTGGTGAATCTTCCTCCCACTCGTTCACTCCACATCTCGCTCGCTCGCTCGCTCGTCACGCGCTGCTTTTTAAAAAGAGAAGAAGAAGAAGAGGAGGAGGAGGAGGAGGAGTGATCTTCATCGCGCTCGTTAGATTCCCTCTCTCCTCATTCACGGCCTCTTGCTCTCTGACCCACATTCACACTCGATTCCTCTTCTCTCGCTCCGCCTCCTCACATCACATCATCTCCCTCGCTCCTCTTCCTCCTCTTCCTCCTCTTCCTCCTCTTCCTCGCCCTTCGTCCTCTCACATTATTCCTCATCACGGTTTCTCACGTTACCTCCTTCATCCCTCGCTCCTCGTTTTCTCTCCGCCGAGCGTTTAGCGTGTTTTCCACTCGACTGCGTCCAAAAGAAAAAAAACCTCTTCACAGTTCTAAAAGTCGTAAGCGAGGGCTAACTGGAATCCTCGATTTTGATTTTCAAAATAAAATAAACAAGTGTCGGAAAACCAAGGATAAAGACAGATGTAAACAAAGATAAACAAACAAACTGCCCTGTAACTGTTTTATTCGTCATATAACATCAGAACCTGACTATATTTTTTGCCATATCCTCTAATAGTTTTCACAGTGTCTCACCGGTGCCACTTGGTGGCCTGAGGTGGTATTACAAGTTTTCGATCCGTCCATCCCAGAGTTGTGAACATGATTTCTCAAGAAGAACAAGTGGGAATTTGTTCACACTTTGTGAGAACGTTCAGTCTGACTCGAGGATGAACTGATCAGATTGTGGAGGTCAAAGGTCAAAGGTTAAGGTCACTGTGACCACCCTACCTTTTTTCCTTGTGAACGTGATAATTGAAGAACACCTGCACTGAATGTCTCCAGATGTGGTGCAGGTGTTCTTTTGGACTCATCCATCAACTGATTGAATTTTGGTGGTTAAAGGACAAAGATCATTTCACGTGGGACTTTGGGGAATTTTGAATTGAAACAAAAATTTTACAGTGTTGATTTTTAAATCTGAGGAATTCTCTCTCTCTCTTTCTCTCTCTCTCTCTCTCTCTCTCTCTCTCTCTCTCTCTCTCTCTCTCTCTCTCTCTCTCTCTCTCTCTCTCTCTCTCTTTCTTTTTGCAGCTTTCACCCACCGACAAGAGTCTGGAGTTTGACAGGGACTTTCGTATCCGTCACTACGCGGGAGATGTGGTGTAAGTATCTTAAAAGTTTTATTTCTTCGGGGAAAATCTGATGATTCATCGTCTTTTTATTTATTTATTTATTCAACATTCAAAGAGTTTAACGTATTTATGCCTCGGAGGTCTCGGCTGATGGAAGCAGGACGATCGACTGAGCTTAAAAACAGAGAAGTCACTTCTCTCTGATCGTCCAAAAACAGAATTTCCTTCAGGGTTCACTTTGCGCTCTTTAAAAGTTTTTATACTTTTGTTTTTTTCATTTCAGTTTCAACCAACTTCAGTGAATGAGTACAGATGATAAATGTAAAACACAAACTTCAGGAGAAAAATAGAGACAAACAAAGGTAGAAATACAGAAATAGATGAATAAAGTCAAATAAAAAAATAATAATAATAAAATAAGAGAATCCTGAAATAAAAATATGTACAAATGTAAAAACAAATCCATTTTCTGATGTGGAAATATGTTTTTATTGTTCTTTTTTCATTTCTAATTGTTTATTGATTTATTATTTCTGCCTGTTTTTATTATTAATTTATTTTTACTTTGTTGTTCAAAGTGAAAAGAGTAATTAACAAGTCAGATATTATCTTTAGAAAATAGATTATACTTAAAATATTAAGTTCACAGCTTGATGCTGCTGTCGCTAAGTGGCCTTAGAAATCCATTATTGCAGGATTAAGGACACACACACACACACTCACACACACACTCACACACACACACACACACACACACACACTCACTCTCACACACACTCTGCACATTAATGGAGGTTTTAAAGTCCCCTCCTCTGAAGATCATGGCTCCAGCCTCCTGACAGAGTAACTCTGACATGTTAAGCTCCTGAAAACACGCTGAGACCTTTTGTGAGGACTAAGTGTCTCACACCCGAGGGACGAGCAGGAGCACAAGGCCTGACCGGGAGTGTCCACTGATCCCAGAGCTTTTTAACACAAAGCAGTGAGCGGAACATCACACAGCTTAAAAAACACACTTACATCATACAAAGTAACTATATTATGTATCAAAGCTGCTGGAACAATAAGAATCATATTTAAAAGTGTATTTATGGCGTCAGTGGTTAAAGGTGCAGTGTGTAAGATTTTGGTGAATTTTGTCACCTCTAAAAAGATTTGTAATATCTTAGTTTTTAGTGATTAATATCAGCGAAATGTATTTTTTCCCATGACCTTTAAATGAGCCCTTTAATATATATTTCCATGAGGAGTGGGCGGCCATGTTTTTTCAGTGGCCCAGAGTTGACGTACTAAACATCTTTTGAGTTCAAATGACAACTGAAGTCTGAGTGAAGGTGAGGTGATGGACTCAACTTGCAACTTCACCTCTAGAGGTCACCAGATCCTCCACACTGCACCTTTAATTAGCCACATGTATGTGCTCGTACACAGGTACTCGGTGGTTGGTTTCATTGACAAGAACAAAGACACTCTGTTCCAGGACTTCAAGAGACTGCTGTACAACAGGTAACACACACACACACACACACACACACACACACACACACACACAATCAGCCCAGATCTTTGAAAACACGACAGAGGGAAGAAGAAGAGTGACTCACGTCCTGCTGCTCCTTCTTCTCTGTGATGAGTGTAAATGTGAGGTTCACCAAAGTCTGACTCAAGTTAACCAGAAGGTTTCAACCTCCTTTATTGTCTGTCCGTCATGGAGTTGTTTACATTCATTAGAACATCGTAAACCCGTGTTTGAAATGGTACATTTCTAAAGTTATATTTCATTGTTATTGATCATCTCTGTATTTACACGCAGTTCGAACCCGGTTCTGAAAACCATGTGGCCCGAGGGCAAACTGAGCATCACTGAAGTCACCAAGCGCCCGCTGACGGCCGCCACGCTCTTCAAGAACTCCATGATCTCACTGGTGGAGAACCTGGAGTGTAAGGTGAGGAGGCGGAGCCACTGAAACCACGTCCCACAGCGGGGAGGTGACTCACCGTCGCCCCCTGTTGTTGCCCCTCTGCAGGAGCCCTACTACGTGCGCTGCGTCAAACCCAACGACGTCAAATCCCCTCTGCTGTTCGAACACGACCGCTGCCGCCACCAGGTGGAGTACCTGGGCCTGCTGGAGAACGTGCGAGTGCGCCGCGCCGGGTTCGCCTACCGACAGACCTACCCTCGCTTCCTGCAGAGGTAAACACGCCACCGGGACCGTGTGACCTGGAACGTGGTCACGTGACCATTCTATCTGTGACACACACACAGTGGATGGTCGAATCCAGTGATTCTCAACTGGTGGGTCACGACCCAAAAGTGGGTCGCAAGCCTTTGGGGTAAAAAAGTAATAAGATAAATAATTAATCCTGTGCTTTTATTTTGAAGGGGATTTTTTTTTATGCCATCCATTCACACTCCTTAAAGGTGCAGTGTGTAAGATTTGGGTCATTGTTGTCAGTCCTAAAAAATATGACAAAACAATAACAGTCTGACATTTTCATGAATTTATAATCACATGAATGTTTTATTTTTGTTGCCATTTCCCTTAAATGAACCCATTAATGTATATTTACATGAGGAGTGGCTCCTCTCTTCGGGGTCACGGCTCGTCACTAACAGGTAATGGTGGGTCCCCGAACCAGACCAGACCAGACCACCGGTCTCATCTGTGTTTAGAAATGATTGAAGCAGGTTTGATAGTCATTTGCATAACTATCGTAAGTTCCAGAAAGCCTTTGTTGTCATGTGACCTGCTCGTTCCGTCATAAATGCGATCTCGCACTTCACATGTTAATTTCGAATACATCACACGTCCAATCACGACTCCCCATGTCGCATGACAACACTCCAGGTT
The DNA here is from genome assembly GCA_016785325.1 of Chascanopsetta lugubris. NCBI lineage: Eukaryota > Metazoa > Chordata > Actinopteri > Pleuronectiformes > Bothidae > Chascanopsetta > Chascanopsetta lugubris. The sequence continues at coordinate 27,029 of JAFBJT010110350.1, forward strand.
CGACCCGGATCGTTTGATAGTAACGGTACCTCAGAAATGTCAACGCGCGCCGACCTCGTGCTAATCATAACAACAACAATGACGATGACACACACACACTAACACTTGTTGTGGCCTCGTCCTCGTCACTCGCTCGCCCACTGCCTTTGTTCAAACTACTGTGATTGGATGAGGTAACGAGGCTTTTGCGTTGCAGGCTCTCAAGTCGTCCTGGATGGTGACTCGGTTCCAAAAAAATGCTAGTTACAGGCTGATCCTAGCTAACTGCGTCATTTGTAGCTAGCAGCCACATTCTTAGCTAATGGCGACACTTAGACAAGGTCTTAGCTGACAGCCATGTTTTTAGCCAACAGTCATTTTGCGTAATAGCTAACAATAAAAGTCTTAGCATACAGCCATAATCTTAGCTAGCTGCCACATTTGTAGCTAACGGCCACATTCTTGGCTAATGGCCACATTGTTTGCTAACAGCCGGTCTTCGATAACCGCCACATTCTCAGCTAAGGACCACATTTCAAGCTAGCAGCCGTAATGGCCGTGTTGCTCACGAACAACCACTCTCTTAGCCAGCGGCCATCTTGCAAGCCAACCGCCATATTGTTTGGCTAACAACACCCGTCACACTTTTAGCTAACAGCCACATTTCCAGCTTACAAAGACCACCTGTAACGGTGAGCTAGGCTAATCAGTTAGCGTTTCTCTCACAAGCTCTCTGTTCTCCGTCCAGATACAAGATGATCTCCGAGTTCACGTGGCCGAACCACGACCTGCCGTCGGACCGGGAGGCGGTGAAGCGGCTCATGCAGGGATGTGGGTTTGACAACGACACGGCCTACGGCAAAACCAAGGTCTTCATCCGCACGCCCAGAACCCTGTTCAGCCTGGAGGAGCAGCGAGCCGAGATGGTGCAAAGGATCGTCCTCTTCCTCCAGAAGGTCAGTGCACAAAGATCTGACACCTCTGTGTTTTGATTTCGTACAAATTCAATCAAAGGGATTTTCTGGTATTGAACAGCCTGAAGTCCCTCTAGTGGAACGATAGAAAATAGCAACAATTCTTTGATTTCCTAAAGTCGCAGTACTTCCTTCAGTGAGGACGAGTGAAATCGCACTCTCTGGCTGTGTGTGTGTGTGTGTGTCAGTATTCACGCCCCTCAGGTGAGGAGGTCACAGTGATGGTGTGATTGTATCATGTCAGCGCGCAGAGAGGCGGAGCCTCCGATAGACGGAGGAACTCGCTCTCGCTGCTTTTCAAATTAAGGGCACGCTTTTTTTTTTTTTTTTTGATGGCGCGGAGGCTTCAGAACGAGCCGCCATGAAATCCTCTGGACTGTTATTCCACGTGAGTGGATTCCTCCACACCATGTTGCGCTCGGGGACTCTCTCTCTCTCTCTCTCTCGCCCGCCCCCATGTTCACAGACATCAAAGCCTTTTCCTGCCAATGGCACGTCTGTGCTTTGATGGATGGTTTGACCTCCGTATTGATCTGCGTGACCTCCAGCAGACGCAGCAGACGGGCGGTTCTCGCCCCACCGCTCCCTCAGGAGAGTCCCATCACATGTATCTCACGGGAAAAGATTCCTTCAATAAGCCCGAGGATGGAGGAGGGGGCGGGGCTTAACCATGTAAACAAACAAACATTATAGTCTGGTGGTGGAGGCCTCCGAGCCGGCGCTGCTTTCTTCTCATCTTGCCCTCTGTCAATGTTAAAGCCACACACGTGTGTGTGTATGCCAAACACACACACACACACACACACACACACACACACACACACACACTAAATCAAATATTGGTGTGACAGCAGAATTGACTCCTGAATCTGAACTGGATGTTATTCCAACAAACATCCTGAGCCGAGTCTGATCCGCCGGCCTGAGAAATCCCCTTATCAGCCGCTGGCACACGCCGCCGCCTTGTGCCAGTCGGGCACCACGGTGCCAGGGCCGTCCACACACACACACTCACACACACACACACACACACACTCCCTGTACCACCCCCCCACCCCTGTCAGCCTCATGGATTCATTGTAATGCTCCGTAATTTGTCCAATAGAACAACTTGATTCCGCAGCGCCAGAGTCAAACCGGACTGAGACGCCATTGTGTGCCCGTGCTTTTATTTTGAAATGACCACAACCACCCTCATACCAGGGAAGGGGGGGGGGTAGATGGAGGCCTGGAATCAGACATAGAGGAAGGAGGGAGGGCTGAGACATAATGTGGATGAAACATGAGCTCCACTCGTCTCCTCTCTCTCTCTCTGTCTCTCTCTGTCTCTCTCTCTCTCTCTCTCTCTCTCTGTCTCTCTCTCTCTCTCTCTCTCTCTCTCTCGCTCTCTCCAGACTTCCTGGTCTTCATCCTCTCAATTCATCCACTCAGCTCAACATCTATTACTGTCAGAGCTTCTTCCTGTTGTGCATCCGCAACACAGGAATCTGGAAAGTGGCTTCATCTTTATAGATTTAAAGAAATGTACGATTTATTTATAGAAGTACTTGTACTACAAATGTACGATTTATTTATAGAAGTACTTCAGCTCCAAATACTCCACATAAATACTACCAATATATAAATGATACTTACACCACCTCTGCCTCCCCCTCACCTCCCGTCCCTTTGTGTTAAAATGAATATTTCATAAATTCAAGCTCAGCCATCCACATCAGTGACGTGTCGCCGCCTGTCAGAGTCGCCACGGTGACGAGGAGGCCCCTCCCCCTTCCCCCTCATCCCTCCGCCCCTCGTGTATTCTGAGCCGTGGCGTCTTTAATTGCCTTCCAAAAGCTTAACATGCTCTCTGTGTAGCAGGGGGGTTTATCAGACGTGGCATCTATAGTGTTAGAAAGCCACGGGGGGCCGCCAGGGGGCGGGGCTAAATGAAAACGCCTATTAAGGATAAGGAGATGGATGTTTTAACCTGCCGTCCTCAGGTGCTGGGTTGTTTGGTAATGACTTGGACCAAGTGTGAGGAGGAGGAAGTGAAGAGCGGTGAACTTTAAAGGAGCAGTGTGTAAGATTCCATGACATCTAGTGGTGAAGTCCCACTCATCTAGATAAACATTAATGGGCTCGTTTAAATTAGAAAAAAAAAGATTAGAATTTTATGAAAATGGCGGTTTGTTATCATTTAAAAAATTTTTTTTTAGAATTGACCGAAATCTCAGGCGCCGCACCTTTGAATGAAATCCAGTGGATTTAAAGTGAGTCACTTCTCCAGTGAGTGGACTTCACTGCGCGTCCTTCACACACGTCTGACTCATGCGTGTTATTGGAGGCGTGTTCAGCAGAACACGCCGCCTTTGATCTATTCCCCCCGTCACATGTAAGTGATGGATGAGCCGCTGGGAGCCGCTCGATCGAATCGTCAATACTGTGCCTCTAAAGGAGACTCCATCACTTTGAACATGTTTGTCCCGCGTCATCAAGAATGGAAAACCACACGATGACGTCATCGCCTCTGATTGGTCGCCCACGCTCTTTATCGCTTTATGCTAATGCCCGTTGGCCCTGGTGTCTCCTCTGTGGCCGGGGCTCGTTTCAGCTGGGCCAAATTGTGTCACACTCTCTTGACTCCACCCCCCCCCCCCCCCCCCCCCCCCCCCCCCCCCCCCCCCCCCCCTCCACCCCCCCACCTCCATTTATCGAGCCGCTCGTTGTCCCCAGAGGACGAGGACACTCAGGCGGTCTCAGTGGAGCGTGTCCACGGTGCAGATCAACCTGTCCGTCTCTCCGTCTTAGAATTGTGGTTGTTCCTGTATTTGCCCTGCGGGGGGCGCAAAGGTGAAGGGGTGGTTGTGAGTTGTGGGTTGGAGTTTTATGATTCCTGACAGTGCAGATTCACGTATCCTGTGTTTAAAGGGGCCACTTGTAATGTATCTATTTTATTACCAGCAGGGGGCAGTATTGTGGGGGTAACACATGTGTTTACTATACTTTCATAAATAACTTGTCTGAACATCAAAACCAGACTCTGTAAATATCATTATCGCGAACTATCGTCGCTAACTTACGAGTCCAGAAGAAAGATCAAAGGCCACGCCATCTGTGTGTCCACCTGCAGGGGGCAGCACTGTGGCTCTCCGTGTGATCACTGTATTTCCCTCAATGACGCAAGCAACTTCCTGTCCTGCATTCTATCTTCAAAGATGCGCGGGGGCAGTTAATGGCGGTTGCTCCACATCTCCACTGGATCCTCACCAGTTGCCCTGGCACATGTGTTGCCCCCCCCCCCCCCCCCCCCCCCCCCCCCCCCCCCCCCCCCCGACAACCCCCCCCCCCCGCCCCAACCCCAGCAATCTGTCCCACTCTGTTGCTTCGACAAAGATCCCCAATCTGGCTTTGATGATGTCGTAAATCCCGGACCCCCCAGCGAGTCGCAACGAGGGGGCGGGGCTCCATGACGGCAGAGTCTGTAAAAGGATGATCAGATGGCTTTATAGCCCCAGAGAGGGAGGGGCCAGACCATCAGGGGCCTTGTTATTGGCCTGATTTATCCAGCATTTCCCCCCCGAGTGTCGTCTTCATCAGCTCGCCGCCATGGCTGCGGGGCGGAGAGCGCGTTTATGATGTGTTCGCGGGCGCGTGGGCGCGTGGGCGGGGCCATCGCCTCGCCATTATTCCAAAAGGGCCACTCTCCACCGGTCTCGCGCCGTAACGAGCCGGTTCCACTCAGGCTTCATGGTCCTTACCAGCACTTCTTCAATTCATCATCCCTTATCAATAACATGTATTTCAATTATAATGAATAATTAAATCAATTGTACATCAGTAACATTGATTAGAAGATCGAAAACAAGAGTAAGAATGAAATAAAAATAAAAATCCACAGATAAATAAAAACCACGCTATCAAACAGTATGTCACAGATTCGGTATATCCCCCATTTATACCCCGATTATTACCCATCAGCCCCTCCAGGTGAGAGCCACCTCCTCCACCCTTTTATTATGCAAATTCAGTGAATGTATTTCTTCACCTCCCCCACACTTTAATATTCATGAGTCTGTGTCTTACAGTCGTGTGGAATCCAGCTCCTTCATTTCCTCTAAGCGCCGATGACTGAGCTTTATTTAGAAGCAGTGCTGTCGGATACAAGAGTAAATAATGGAGAGAGTGTGTGTGTGTGTGTGTGTGTGTGTGTGTGTGTGTGTGTGTGTGTGTGTACAGTAAAAAGGGGAGCATATGGTGGTGATTTTAGTGAGGCTGGAATCAGGAGTGATGGCTCCCAGGGGTCCCACTAACATCTATTATTCATGTCTGCGAGGGTCTGAGCGCCGCTCAACCTGTGTTTGGTTACAGGCTCCGAGGGGGGGGGGGGGGGGGGGGGGGGCTCTGTTTTTATTTCTTGCGGGGGGGGGGGGGGGGGGGGGGGTGGGGGGCTCTGTTTTTATTTCTTGCTTTTATTGTTTCTAAGTCCCCGTATTCACTCTCTCTGATGTATAACACACACATGTCCAACGGATTCTCATGAAACAACATTTCTTTGGATTATTGTAAACGTGGAAAGACACGTTTATAGATTAGCTGAGGCAGCAACACTATGTTCTATTTATAGCTGTGATTTGGATCTTAATGCAGGGGGCGGAGCCTAACTCTTTATGGTCAGCAGGTTTTACCGCCGCTGCGTAAAGACCGAAATAACCCGGGGAGCGATGGTGATGGTGATAAATAAATCAAATCTGGATACAGTCGTTTCAAACATCCCATAATACCTCCGAGGATTAAAGGGACAATCCACTGATTAGTTGTAGACATCATATCTGTAAACCACGTAATCAATAAACTAATAAACAAGTTGGTAGATACATTCATGAACCTATAGATAAATTAAAATAAAGATATAAGTAGGTTCATTAATAGATATAAATAAACAAATGAACAAATAGGCAGATATACTATAAATGGATAAATACATTTGTAAATAAATGAATAAATAAACACATTGGTCGATATCAATATACATACAAATACATTAATTGGTATATAAATAGATGAATAAATAGAGAGATAAATATAAATGAATCAATACAAAAAATAATAAATAATCAATTAAAAACAAACGAATAGGTCGATATATGAATAGATAAATAAATGAACAAATGAACAAATTGGTTGATATAAATGAATGAATACGTCAAAAATGAACTCGGCAAATATATATAAATGGATAAGTAAATGAATAGGTAGATACATGAATTAAGAAATACATGAATAAATAAAAAATGCATATACAAACAAATAGGTCGATCAATAAAGAAATGGATCAATACATGAATAATCCTGTTGTAGATGACCCGACACTAAGTACACGTCCTTCACAGTCACAGTTGTGTGTTTGATAAAGTTGTCCCGTGTCTCCAGGTGTGGAGGGGAACCATCGCCCGGATGCGTTACCGCCGCATGCGCGCGGCGCTCGTCATCCTGCAGGCGTACCGCCGCTACAAGGTGCGCTCGTACATCCGCGAGGTCAACCGCCGCTTCAAGAACGTCCGCACCATGAAGGACTACGGACGCCACGTCAAGTGGCCGACGCCCCCGAAAGTCCTGCGCAAGTTCGAGGAGTCGCTGAGGAGCATTTACAACAGGTACACGCACCGTCTGCTTTTATTTTGAAAGGGTATTTATGCCGTCGTACGAGGCCTGGGGACCAATTGTGGCCCGCAGCAAATTCTAAAAATATAATGGAATGGGGCCCACACAGGAAACTTGACTGTATCGTACTCATTGGTTTTATCACTAGGTGGAGGTGTTATTATATTCACACTAATTATTATATTGAACATATTTACTTATTCAAATATATTTAGTTAGTGACATTTGATGTATTTTATGAAACTTAATTATGGCCCAGACGTTTGTGTAATTTTCTGTAAGTGGCCTTTCGGTGAAAGAAGTTTGGACACTTCGGTGTTAAAGGTGCAGTGTGTAAGAATTCGGCCATTTTTGTCACTACAAATATTTACAATCACAAACTGACATTTTCACAAAGCCCCTAAATGTTTGATTTAAAACAATGAGCCCTTTAATGTATATTTACATGAAGAGCGAGTCGTCTCCACGGGGGCCGCCATGTTTTTACAGTCAGCAAATCTTACACACTGCACCTTTAAACAATCATCAGTGATGTCGTCCAGATCAAAGGAAGCGTCTGTTTAAAGTGAAATATCACCGGGTTTGGAGGGAAATCGTTTTCTCTAATTGGATCAGACCATCGCCGCGGGAGGCCACGCCCAGCCTGGCGTGTTATCGTACATCCAGATGAGCTCACACAAACACACACACATTTGCCGTGGCCCCGGGGCCCCGCCCACAGAGCATCGATTCCTCCGCCTCCTCCATCAAACCTTCATCTCGGCCTTTTCATCTGTTTGTTGTTGTTTGTTTTTGAAGTCGAGCTCAGTGGGAAAACAGCTTTCCCACAAAATGATGTCGGCTGTCAGGAGCCGTGAGTGAAAGGCCAATAAGTTCACAACAGAACCCCCCCCCCCCCCCCCCCCCCCCCCCCCCCCCCCCCCCCCCCCCCCCACTGCCCCCCCCACCACCACCACCATCACGGCCCCTGTGTGGGAGCCTCTGTGGACCTCTGTGGTTGTTTGTTCTCGGGCTCTGAGTTGTGTGTGTGTGTGTGTGTGTGTGTGTGTGTGTGTGTGTGTGTGTGTGTACCTGCAGGTGGTGGGCATGGACCCTGATCAAAGGCCTGTCTCCAGAGGAGGCGCTGCAGGTGCGGGCGAAGGTGGCCTGTGTGGAGGCCCTGAAGGGCCACAGGAGCGACCTGGGTCTCCAGAGAGGCTGGGAGGGAAACTACATGGTGAGGCTCTATGTCCACTCATCCATCCATCTATTCATCCATTCATCCATCCATCCATCCATCCATCCATCCATCAATCCATCAGTCCATCCATGCATCCATCAATGCATCTCCATCCATTCATCCATCCATCCATCTATTCATCCATTCATCCATCCATCCATTCATCCATCCATCCATCTATTCATCCATTCATCCATCCCTCCATCCATCCATCCATCTATTCATCTATTCATCCATCCCTCCATCCATCTATTCATCCATCCATCCATTCATCCATCCATCCATCCATCCATCCATCTATTCATCCATTCATCCATCCATCCATCCATCCATCATCCATCATCCATCCTCCCAGTTTCCCATCCCATCCATCCATCCATCTATTCATCCATTCATCCATCCATCCATCCATCCATCTATTCATCCATTCATCCATCCCTCCATCCATCTATTCATCTATTCATCCATTCATCCATCCCTCCATCCATCTATTTATCCATCTATTCATCCATCCATCCATCCATCCATCCATCTATTCATCCATCCATCCATCTCTTCATCCATCCATCCATCCATCTCTTCATCCATCCATCCATCCATCTATTCATCCATCCATCTATTCATCCATCCATCTCTTCATCCATCCATCCATCTATTCATCCATCCATCCATCCATCCATCTATTCATCTTTCCATCCATCCATCTCTTCATCCATCCATCCATCTCTTCATCCATCCATCCATCCATCTATTCAAGTGGTCACTGAGTGTATGAGTGTGTGTGTGAGTTCTTTCACACCGAACTCCTCTGAACGTGATGAGTGTCAGTGTTGTTTGTTCTGTCCCTGTTTCTAACGGGTTCTCGTGCGTGTGTGTGTGTGTGTGTGTGTGTGTGTGTGTGTGTGTGTGTGTGTGTGTGAGACAGAGGCGAGACAGTCCTGACTCGGCCTCCTCCTTCACGCTCGTCTCCAGCGAGCTGCAGCGCAAAGACAAATTCATGAGGGTTCTCTTCGCCTGCAACGTTCGAAAGGTGAGAGAAGAAACAAACAAACAAATAAATAAATAAATAAATAAATAAGTCCCAACCAATCACAAGGACTAACGAGGAGCTGTGTGTTTCCCAGATCAACCATTTCAACAAAGCAGAGGACAGAACCGTGCTCATCACCGACCGACACCTGTACAAGATGGATCCTCTGAAGCAGTTCAAGCCCATGAAGAGCATCCCCCTCTACAACGTATGACACACACACACACACACACACACACACACACACACACACACACACACAATGTCAATCGCTCCCTCAGTTTAAAGTCAAACTCAAAGACGCATCATGTATATTTATTGACAGGTTTTATACTTTATAGCAAAACATCAAAGGACTATGGAAACCGCAGCCCTTATTTCGAGGCGCGTAACTTTGTAAACATTCAGAAACACCCACTGACTTCTGAGACGAGGAAACAGGAAGTGCTAGCATGCTAACAGGAAGTGTTAGCATTAAGGCTCCGACAACAAATCCTCTAAATCATATTGCGATCCACGTCAACACTGAATATGCGTTACAAACCATAAAAGGGGCGTGGTTTACGGACCTGAATATGAAATATGATTTACAGCAGAGGCAGATATCGCGCGGCTGCAGATCCGTGAACACGCGTGTCCGTGAGCCGTGAAGCAGAGCAGGTCACTGGGGTTTCTGCAGAATTGCCTTTGATCTGAATCGAATTACACGTCTCACACTCCAGAGGCCTGGAAATGAAAATCCATAGATCAAATTACTGCTGGGTCCAATTCTGCCCACGTCTCCGGAGACTGTGTCTGTGCTGCCGAGTCACAGGAGAGAGAGGAACACCGGGAGGAGGCGGAGCCTGGAGAATTAGCGCGCCACAGTTTATGCTAATCATGTTTGTAAACAATGGTGCAACACTTCCCACAGAGAAGTCACCTACATCCAGATACTTCATTTCTTTAATAACACGGGAGGATTCAGTTTGTTTTTCAAAGTTTAAAATTAGAAAACTGTTTTTTTTAATTTAGGATTTTAGGTCAAAGTCCCGATAGACGGAAAAACTACATTTTCTATACTTTGTGAACACGACATCTTGAATATATCTCAAGGGAAGCCTTTGTAATTCGGCACCAAAGCTCACGGCGACTTACTGATTAGTTGAATTGATGTTGGTATTGAAAGGTCAAAGGTCAAGGTCACGTTTACCCTAAAAACCTCATTTCTTTACATTGTGAACGCAATATCTTAACTAGACTTTTTCAGAACTCTTTGAAAATCAGCACCAAACGTGACTTAGACTCGCCGGTGAAGTGATTAGATTTGGGCAGTGAAAGGTCAAAGGTCAAGGTCACAGGTAACCTTTCTTGTGTGTAAATACAGTATGAGCCGTGTGGTTGTTGGTTCCACGGTGAACTGCTTTGAATGTGAGGATGAAAACAACAGATGTGGGCGTGGCCCTGCTCTCGTGGCTCAGGTGACTGTGCTCTCTCATTTCCCATCAGCCTTGTTTTCATGTGGCAACATGTCAATATGCAAAATATCCCCAACCCCTCCCACCCCCCACACAACCCCCCCTCCCCCACTCCCACCCAGCTCTGCAATTGGGTGCTTTTAATTCATAGTCCCACTGTGATAGGTCCATTAAGGCAGTTACACATGAGGCTGTTTCCATGGTGAATATATCCTGTGTGTGTGTGTGTGTGTGTGTGTGTGTGTGTGTGTGTGTGTTGATTATTCACAAAGACACACACAACATCTGTTGCATCTTAGGTTCAGGCCTCTGTTTTCTGTTTTTATTTATTTCTGTTTCTCTGTGAAATTGAATCCAGCTCCGGTGGCTGTTTCCGGGTCGGTCCATGTTTTTATGAGCCGCTCGGAAAAACAACAAAGTGCTGAGTCACTTTGTTCTTCCTCCTACGTCAAGTTTAAAGCCCAAAGTGTGGAAATGCTCCTTTAATCATCACAACGAGCAATTAACCAATTCAGTGCGTTGGCCACCTACAGGTGGGAAATGAAACTGCATATACAGCCAGAGGCAGCAGGTGAGGTGAAGTGGAAACGTGTGTTGCTCCACTGACCTTGAAGTCGAGGCAGACAGGAAGTGAGGGCGTTCAGCCCCTCCCACTCCCCCCCCCCCCACCCCCCATTGTGTGGTGACGTGAATGAGGCTGGAGGTTTGATGTGACAGTCGTGACGAGACGTCCCATCGTTTGTTCTGACACTGACGAGACGGAATTACAGAGACTGACAGGAACCTGGTGAACGGCTGCATCAGGACGTGAGACAGGTGTTCAGACAGACGGGGGGGGGGGGGGG
>JAFBJT010110351.1:0-15487 GCA_016785325.1 Chascanopsetta lugubris
AACTGATGGGGAAGCTTCAGAGCGCCCTCTGCTGGATCTGCAGGCAAACTACTTCACACAGCCTATCGCACATATGAATTATGAATTGTCATAGGTCATTACTGCTTCCTCTACCACATTCCTCTCAAAAGTGACAGTGCAAATGATTAGCAAGTGTCCTCGATGTTCAACCCAGCGTCTGCTGCGTCTCCGGCTCCTCTGTGCTCAGGGGAAGTGACAGAATACAAGAGAATAGGGGCGAGCAGCAGAGGCAAGCCAAGCCTTTTGTTAATCCAGGCTTTGAACACAGATTCTTTTTTTTCTTTTCTTTTTTTTATTCATCGCAGGAGTTTTTTTTTTCTTTTTTCTTTTTTGCTTCATTCTCACTGAACTTCCGTCCCGTGCTCAGGCAAAGAGTCTTTGTGCTGGGTAATGAGATATTACAGTCCTCACAGAGGGAAGGAGAGTGAGGGGGAGAGATTGAAAAAGGAATGGATGGAGAGGGAGGGTGGAGAGGGGTAGATGTCGAGCATGGAGAGAGAGAGAGAGAGAGGAGGAACGGAGGGAGAGATGGGGAAAGGTTAATTGAATTAATGAAGAGAGAGAGCATTGTTTTATGACAAACAGTGATCCCTTTCATTTGAGTGTGTATCTGTTCCAGGTGCTGAGTAACGCTCGCCTCTTCTTAGAAAACCTTTTAAGGTGAGTACGTCTGGACTTTTACTCCCGTCTTCTCCACATAAATTATTACCCCTTCCTGCGCTGCTTAATCCCCAGTGTGTCACTCTCAGATAGACATTACAGAGAGGTCATATTATGAAATGTGCAGAGGTTATTAAAAAAAAAAAGTTAGAAACCTTCTTCCTGCCCTTACAGAGACTCTCTGATACGACCGTTGGTGCTTGATTTTGCCCGTCGAGTCCATTCACCACAGCTGCTCTGAAACGTCAGCACTGATGTAATTACTGCCAACAACAGCATCTGCATGGATTACACTCGGGCTTCCTGGGACTCTATTAGTGGGACCGAGTCACTCTTAATGCTGTTAGACACCTGTTCGCTTCCCGCTGTGACAAATCTACTGTTAAAGGTGCAGTGTGTGAGATTTTAGTCATTTTAGTCGCTTCTAGAAAATAGTACAGAAACAGTTACATACTGACGTTTTCATGAATCTATAATCACCCAAATGTTTTTTTGTTGTTTTTTGTGTTTTTGTTTTTTTTCCATTACCCTTAAATGAGCCTATTTATGCATCTTCACATGAGGAGCGGGTCCTCTCTACGGGGGCCGCCATGTTTTTGCAGTAGCCCAGAGTGGACGTACTGAACGTTATTTGAGTTTTAATGACAACTGAAGTCGACCATAGGTTCTCCTGCATGTTCAGAACGGCGAGGTGATGGATGCAACATGCAACTTCACCTCTGGAGGTCACCAAATCTTACACACTGCACCTTTAAAAAGCACAAACAGTGAATCACTATTTTAAAATTGCAATCCTTGTGTGTGTGGCAGGTACGGTGTCCTGGTAGACCCCATTCAGGTGATCTCCCTGTTTCTGAAGGACCCCTACAGCTGGCCAGCAGCATGCCTGGTGATAGGTTGGTACACTTTTCAAATAATGACTTTCCTCAATATCACCGCAAAGAGGAACAGACACTTCCAACACATTATTGTCATCATGACTACATTCGTTCATTGTGCATATGAAATGTAGGAAAACAGAGTGAAATCATATTCAGCCGTGATGACAAACTCACTTCAAAATGTCACCTGTGGTGCGGAGCCGCAGCTTGAAGGTAAAGAGGCGAGTGAAAAGGTTTTTCTCAAACTAGAGCAGGCGTCCGCAGCAGCTTCAATAAATGATAGTGGAGTCGTGGGAGTCATATGCAGCTTTGTGAAAGTGAATGCGTCTGACAGCGCCTCTAAACAAACCGCCTCCATTGATGTACACCTCTGACTGATTTTAAAGCTGCCGAAGTGCCAGATTCATCTTCCCCCTCGTGATGCTGCACCGACGGCGCCAGCCGCCTCATTTCCAGCCCAGCCGTGTTTTAAGACTCACAGGGGCCACGCGCTATCGTCCAAGTTCCTTCCAGGCTTTATTTTTACGTTAGGTTGCAGTGGAGCGGTGTCTGCAGTGGTGCAGCTTACAGTATCTCCAGAGGGACAATCACCTGCTCTATATACTGCCTGCTGCTACTCTGCTGCAGAGAAGAGGTGGCGAGATAAAAAAAAAAAAAAGAGAGAGAGAGAGAGGGAGGGAGAGAGAGAGGAGATGGTTGAGGTGTGAGCCTGGGGGAGGGGAGGGGAGGGGAGGGTGAGAGTTATGAAGGAGAAAATAAAGTGGGTGATTGTTTTTTGAGAGTGGTTGGAGAGAGGGTGAGAAGGAAGGGGACGGGGAGTTATGTCCTGGGGAGTTTGGAAGGGAAGGGGTGAGCTGGGGATTATTCAGCTGCAGCCACAGCCTGGAAGTGTCTCTAAATCCCACACACTGCACCTTTAAGATCAATGACGCCGCAGTAACTGCAGAACAGAGGTGTTGGGTGCAGCTTCAGGATGAAACTTAATCCCTTTGTCGTTTTCTTTGAACAAAGAGACCCATAACAGGCGAGGTTAGATGTATGTTGGAAAAACTTGCAGTTCACACGGTGGCCACTTGAGGCTGGCTTCCAAGAGCGAGTCAATCCCCATAGACTCCCATGTTAAAATGGCGAATGAAACATGTTCAAAGCCGGGTACAAACTTTGGTTTTGGTCTCAATCCGTCACACGTTTTCCTGTAACATCTGGACAGGGGTACATTTTTTCAAATTGACTTTTGACTTTTATTCCATCGCTGTCTAAAATTTTGCATAATTAAGGGTGTGGCCTCTTGAGTGACACCTGGGCAACTTGTGTGGATGCTGCGGCGGCACCATGACCCCACTCGAACAAGTCTACCAGTGCCCCGCCTCTTTTGGATGAACTAGGAATTAGGAGGAGTTAGGCCCACAACTCTTAATGTATCTCCGGCCACACACACACACTCTCACACACACACACTCACACTGACACCAAACATCCCGTGACCTGCAACAGTGTAGTAATGAATTGTAAACACTATCACACCTCTCTGTGTTTCCCTCAGGCTGTATTGATTGGTGTGTAGCTGCCACAATATCAACATTGACTGCCATGTATTGATTTTCAATTCTTTTTTTACTATTTCAAATGAGTCAAATCTTATTTCACTGTAGAGCTGAGCACAACACATTGATCCACTTAGCCCCTCTCTCTCTCTCACACACACACACACACACATTCAGAACGTCATAGTCAGAGTGGTCAAAAAAATAAAAAACCACACCATTTGGTCTTGGAAAAAACAGAAAAGAAGTATATGTTGATTTTGCATATGGAGTGAGGGATGTGAGATCTGCCCACTAACGGTCCTCAGAGACACATGTGGAGCCACATGTGGAGCCACGTGTGGATTCCAGCTGTGAACACAACCTGTGATAAAAGTGTGCAACATTAGCAGGCGACCTGTGAGCGACCATTCCAGTAAACGAGTTCCACTGCGTGGTGACGTTTTTTTTTTACCGTGCATCATAAGTGCGCGGCTTCCACGCCGACAGCCAGGAGCTCCGGTGGAGACGGCCGGTGCAGAGTTTGTGCGTAATGAACAGCTGCTAAATGGCGCTGTTTGTTTCACTTTGATGCACGAGTGGCGGAAATAGCTGGTGTTTGTCAAAGATGCTGAACAGGCCTGTTTCCAAAAGAGATTTAAAAAGGCACATTAGAAGGCTTGGAAACACTTGTCATGGCTGTGCTTCACTTCATCGAGGCTTTGTGTGCGATGGACAAACACACACGCACACACGCATGCGCGCACACACACACAAACACACACACACACACCTCAGTCCCTCCATCAGTAATTTGAACGACAACATTTACGACAACATTTACACCCATAGTTGCCCTCACCAATATTTGGCAGACACCACCGTGTTAAAGCTAAATCTTATTTGCAGACTCAGCAGCTTTGTTTACAGTGGAGTAAATCATGTCGCCCCAGTGTTTAGCATTTACAATGTTTGACTTGATTTGCATATTCTCTGAAAGTCTTTACACGTGCAGAGCGAACTGCAGAATTTTAGAGTATTTGCATACTCTTGTTCAATTTTTGCCCCAAAATGAAACCACTGCACTCCACTTTTAAAGGTACAGTGTGGATGATTAAGGAATTTGGCCTAAATGCAGATTTTTAAAAAAAATGAAAATGTTGTGCAGCAAACAAGTGGACTGAATTTTCTAGCTAATTTTGAATCATGGCCGCTTTCACTTTGAAGCAGTTTGCTTGTTTAGTGCACAGCGTTGATTGTTGTCACCTGAGTCTTTCCACTACATCACCATCCCATCACGAGCATGAGACTGATTTATTCAACTAATTGATTCGGGTGTGATAATGCGGGCGGGTAGTTAGTTTTCCTTGATGCCAGGATGATGCTCACTAATCAAAAAGTCTGGCTCTTTACACATCTGCGCTCTCCACATTAGATGGATTGACATGCTAATGCTCTGATTAGGGCTTGAAATGGAACAATTGCTGCAATTATGATCCATCAGTGAGGCTCGGTCTAGACGAGTCAGCGTAATGAGCTGCGGATGAGCCACTGGTTTCCTTAAGAACATGGAGCCGTACGTTCGCCTGCGATTTAACCTGATTCTGCCGTGACGATACAATTCGGCTTAATTCACACGATCAGACTTCGAATAATTATATTTGATTTCAATGTTTTCCGACCAAATATTCGCCTCAGCGTTGTTATGGATCATAACGAAAGAAGCTCTTGTCGCAGTTGTTTATTTTTTCTGTATTTGTTCATTTTTCATTTTCAAGACCGAGCACGAGGAAATGAAGCCAGTCAGGGATGCAAATTACTGCCATTATTCATTTTATTTTATTGATTGTTTTATTTTTGTTTTTGTTTTTTTTGTTTCTTTGTTTGTTTTTCCAGTGCTTGCAGCAGGTGGCGCCCTAAGCGACAGCCTGTAGGCCCAATGCCCAGACCCAGCTCTGGGTGTACCTAATAAAGTGATCAGTGAGTCAGGGTCTCTCGTCCAGCAGGGAACATTTAAAGAGAAATCTGTTCAAAGGGAAGTTACAAAAAAGAAAAAAGAAGAAAAAAAAAAAATATATATATATATATATTTATATACATATATAACGTGGAATGTTTCCTTTTAACTGGCACATGTCTCTCTTTGTGTTTGGACAGTGTCCAACGTCTTCATCCTGGTGGCTCTGTACACAGAGAGGCAGCTGTCCAAGGTGAGAGGAGAGACTGCGCTCACCCTCTGTCATCAACGCGCCCATGTGGATACAAAGTGAACTGTTGAATTCCGAGCACTTCCTCCTCCTCCTCCAGCAGCAGCAGCAGCAGCAGCAGCAGCAGCAATAACAGCACCCAGGAGGGATTATGTCTCTAAAAACTGACTGACTGTAGCTGACCTTCCCCTACTGGCATCTGCATATGTTAAATGGGAAATTAGTTTCACCATCTGTATTTAGGACATTCTCAGTTCTGCTTGGTCTGCTTGGCGCGCATGCCGAACAGTATGAGCCTCTTAAAACTTTACTAGGCCAGAGTTACTCCGAGTGTTGTTCTGTTTTACTCCACTTTCCAAAAGCTGGGTAAACAAATGCTAAAGCAGGACACCGAAGATTTAACATAAACCCTCCCGCTGCCCCTCTCTCTCCCTCCCTCCCTCTCTCTCTCTCTCTCTCTCTCTCTCTCTCTCTCCTCCTCTGCTCAGGGCTCATTCAGCGAACCTGTGGGATTCCTGGTCCACTGCATTAACATGGCCGCCATTCTTACGCTCCCTGCCGCTGTGATCCTGCTGGTCCCCTCCGTGACCCCAGGTAAAGTGTTCCTCGCTGTTATTAAAATGGCACCTCCGACGCCCCCCCCCCCCCCCCCCCCCCCCCCCCCCCCCCAAAAACTGGGGGGCCCCCCCGCCCCCCCCCCCCCCCCCATCCCCCACCCCCGCTGCCAAACGACGGCGGACGGCGACTGCACCGTTATCTAGTCACGGGAGGTTTACAACGCACCCTTGGGTGTAAAAGAGAAAAGAATGTGATTGTAATGAAGATTAAAAGCGCATCCGCATCCCTGCCCTTCAGAGGAGCCGTTGACCAGTCCGAGCGGCAAGAGACACGTCTTACGCCGAGACATAATTGGAATCAGTTAGTGGTAATGGAGCAGTTGGTCATGACTGGATTCATTCCAGCTGGATCTGGAGGGGAGAGGAGGGGAGGAGAGGGGAGGAGGAATAGGTTGCAGGACAGGGTCGTTCAGAGGTCGCCTTCCTCTGTCCTCATCCGGCCGCATGGCACGAATCATCACGTGGAAACATGCACGAGCAAGACTCTGCGCTTTCTTGTGTTTAAATATCTTTGTGTAGTGGAACTGCACAAACGAAGGTCGGGAAAAACACATCCAACGCCCTCCGCCGCTAATCCTCGTCAGTGGACAGACCCACGAATGCTTTTTAGTATTGTTTCACATGGGGCGTTAGATTAGAGGGCAGCGGGATTTCGTGAGTGAACACATTGTTGTTTGTTTTTCAAAGTAGTCACTAGCTAGTTTGGCAAATGATTGATTAGGTCTGTTTAAAAGTGCAACGCCCGTCTCCTGTGTGGAGGCAACGAAGGCACCACGGTGTCACTTTTTTCCTAGTTCCTATATTTTCTCTTTCAAGCTGTTAGAAATATTGATGCGTAATGATTTTCAAGCAACTCGCCTCAAAGTATCAAATGTAACTTGTCTTATTATCTGATCTCATTTATCTGTTGCTTTAAAAAAAAACAAAAAAAAACATACTCATCGAAGTAGTTGTTTGTTGTGGCCCCACCGGTTTCTCACTGAAAGAGTCGGAACTAAGACTCATGCTCTGTATAACTGGAATTGAATTATTATGATTAGATTTGAATATTATTTCATTAGGGAGCTGTTTTTAGCGTCGGTGGCAGCATCAGATCCTCTTAAGTGCAATTCTAATTCCTTTGATCATGTGATTCAGACCATAAGTCCATAGTGTACGTCCAAGTACTATTAATGGTGCGGCGCACGCACTGAATTATTCATATAATCCCATCTTGAATTTCTGTAGATGTCTCGTCTTACAGTTTTATTTTCCTCCGTCCTCTTGTTGCATAAAGAAGTGAAACATTGAAGAGAACTGTTCAGGTCACAGACGTTTCGATGGTGAAATGATGTCATACAACCAGGTCAGGTTTTCACCCTCTGCTCTGTTTGATCCTTCTGTTTTTTTTCTTACACCTCAAGCTTTATTAGGGATTTTTTTATTATTATTATTTTTTTGCAAACGTCCATCCTGATTTTCAGATTTGACTTGGTGCGGACTTTATGTATGAATTTAGCGGTGAACGAGCTCTTCCTCTCTGTAAACTCTCCTCTCATCTCTCTTCGGTCTCTCCTCTCATCTGGTCTCTCACCAGGAGGTGAAGGAGTAAAGGAGTCAGTCCATCTGTCTGTCTGTTCTCTTCTCTGCGCTGCTGTTCACACAGGAAGGGCAATTACAGAGGGCAGGTGTGTGTATGTACAGATATGTGTGTGTGTGTGAGGACTGCTAATGTAATCAGCATTCAGCCACTGTACATGAAGTAGAGAGTGCCAGAGGATCTGATGCTCATTCTAAATGGGGCTGAATCTCTTTTGAGGAACGATGCGATGAGGCAGAACTCTTCCCCGCTTCCTTTATTTCATTATTTCCTTTGATGTCTCGTCATGTGGCGAGTCTGATGCAAGGGCTGTTTTGCAAGTCACTGGAAAAACACACCTCATCACTCTGCCTGTGAAGCCACCGCACATTAGCTGTGTGTTTAGTGGCGTTGGTTCCCTCGATGTGTTCATTTTCACACAATGGAACAGCTGACAAAGAATAATGGTGCTTGTGTGTGTGTGTGTGTATGTGTGTGTATGTGCTGAGAAGTTTAAGAATCAGTTGCCCTATATCTACTAGTACACACACACACACACACACACACTGGCTTCCCTGACTTCATTTATTTCAGTGTTCTTGTTGAGCTGTTTGTTGAAGATCAGATGATCTCCCCACATATTACATTTCCTAAATCCTCCTCCTCTCTCTGCTTCTCTTTGTTTTTCTCCTATTTTCTCCAGACCGTTGTCTTTTTCACCACACACACACACACACACACACACACACACACATCTCACTCAATTTCTCCCTTCTATCTTCATCCCTTCTTCCCCTCATCAATGCCCTCTATTGTCTTCCTCTCCTTATCTGTGTCTCTTATCTCCACGCTGTGGATCAGCTGACTGTATGTTCTAGTGTAACCTCATCCACAAGTTACACACTTAATTAACCCCCCCCCCCCCCCCCCCCCCTCTCTCTCTCTCTCTCTCTCTCTCTCTCTCTCTCTCTCTCTCTCTCTCTCTCCTCAGTTGGTGGTGCGTTTGCACTTGGTACTTACACCATCCTTTTCCTTAAGCTCTACTCGCATAAGGACGTCAACCTGTGGTGCAGAGAGCTGAGCACTGCGAAGGCCAAAAAACTGTCCAGGTCACTGTCATGTAAGACACACACACATACACACACACACGTACACACACACATGCTCACGCACACATTGTCACCCATGCTGGTTGAAGTCTCTATGCTTTGAATATCAAACCCTCCCCAATCCACAGGATCCTCTATTTCAGCCTCCCCTTCATGTGCTGTTACAGTGACATCTAATGGCACATTTGTGACACTGCAGCAAAAGTGATTTTTGTAAACTGTCAATTAAAATGTGTGTATGTATTATATGCTACAAAGCATGTTATTGTATCAATGTTTGAAAGGTGCGGTGTGTAAGATTTGGTGACATCGAGAGGTGAAGTATTGTATCATATTGTCTCCATCGCCTCATGTGAACATGCAGGAGAACCTATGTTCGATTGTCATTCAAACTCTATAGATGTTTAGTGCGTCCACTTACTACTGTAAGAACATGGCGGCTCCCCGTCATTCATAAAACGAATGAAAATACAATGAATTGGGTTTTTTTGTAATCTTTTTTGAAGTGACACAAATGAGAGAAATCGCACACACTGCACCTTTAAGTGTCAGTATTTGAAGTGCTGATGTGTGATTTCAACATACAGGTCCCACACCTCAGTTTTCCAACAGAGGCAACCAGAAGGTGTGTTACCCCGGCAACCTCACCATCAGAGGTACTCCACCAGTGTTTGCATGTCACTGAACTGACCAATCACAGTCTGTCTACAGGTCACCTTTCTGTCATGTGCCTCTCCCATGAAGTCATGCTCATCCACACACTAACCTCCTCTCCATATCCGTAGACATGTATTACTTTGTGTTCGCCCCGACTCTGTGCTATGAGCTCAACTTCCCTCGATCCCCCGCCATCCGGATGAGCTTCCTGCTGAGGAGACTCTGTGAAATGGTGAGGAAGTGTCTGATGTTGGGCTCCTCCTGAAAAAAATGCTCAGCGTGCATTTAAAAAGTTCGGATTTGCTCATGAGGCCTGACGCATGTCAGAGGTCGCCATGGTAACGGCGAGGAAGGAGAGGAGCTTTGTTGCTCATCTCCTGTAGCCTGGGAAAGTAAAGGGGAAAGCGCTGTCTGTCGTTGCATCACATTTGGAGCAACACAGCCTTGGTGGTTGCGCTGCGGGTGATCTGATTTCTTGAAATCGTAGTGTGTGTGTGTGTGTGTGTGTGTCCAGATCTGTCCAGTCATTATCCACGACAAGCCTCTTAAACCTCACAACATCATATTCCTCATTGATTTTTGTTGATATGGAGAAATTGCCATCCGTCGCAAACAAGTCACTCCATGAATGTGTGTGTGTGTTTGTCCACAGCTGTTCTTCACTCAGCTGTTGGTTGGTCTCACGCAACAGGTACAGTCACTCATGTAAACATCTGTAGTTCAGTTGTTGTTGTTCAAACCAGTGTGAATCTTTAAGTAATTATCTGTCCTTGTGTCTTTTCTTCTTCCTCACTCTCAGTGGATGATTCCCATCATCCAAAGCTCCATGAAACCACTCGAGGTGAGGAGGATGGAACAGCAGTGGAGCTCAAACTGGACCCAACAGCTCTGTGTGTTGTGTTGTGTTGTTGTCACTTTGAAACTCTCACCGCTTGTGTTTCTCCTGTAGGACATGGATCTGTCCAGAATGACTGAGAGACTCTTACGATTGGCCGTGAGTAAACGAAGCATTACGCATCGAAATGACCAGAGCCTTTCACCTTCAGCTTGTTTGTCTTGGATTATTTCTGACTTTGGATTGAAATTCACATTCCTTGCAAGGAAGGATATACACCGCAACACCCATGTTTTTTTTGTTTTTTTTAAATAAATAAACGGATGACAAAAATCAGGACTAGAACTTTGTGGAGCGTGTGTGGAGGAAAGACACTGGGAAATGAACGTTTTCAATGTCACACCATCCTCTCACGTGGTTCCCTGTTTATTTATGTTCCGGTCCTCTGACACTTGTCCAGGTTCCCAATCACCTGCTGTGGCTCATGTTCTTCTACTGGTTCTTCCACTCGTCCATGAACTTCACTGCCGAGCTGCTGCGCTTTGGAGACAGAGAGTTTTACAGGGACTGGTGGTGCGTCTGTGTGATTTCGAACAACTTTAAAACCATTTGAACGCCTCCTCTGTATTTCTTTTTTCCCCCGATTCGAACAAAGCATCGTCGCTGACTTTCTCCGCTGCAGGATAGCTCCGATAATCCCCCCTGTCCTCAGATGACAAGCCCCGTTTTAGGATTTATTC
The DNA here is from genome assembly GCA_016785325.1 of Chascanopsetta lugubris. Classification (NCBI taxonomy): domain Eukaryota; kingdom Metazoa; phylum Chordata; class Actinopteri; order Pleuronectiformes; family Bothidae; genus Chascanopsetta; species Chascanopsetta lugubris. The sequence continues at coordinate 10,809 of JAFBJT010110351.1, forward strand.
ATGCCTGTCAACATTGATCAGACTTCCACCGATCAGTTATTGTGCTTCATCACTCATTTATTTGCTGACTCGTCTTTCAGGAACTCTGAGACGGTGACATATTTCTGGCAGAACTGGAACATCCCCGTTCACAAGTGGTGTCTTCGGTTAGTTACTCTCACACACACACACACACACACACACACACATGCACCCACGGAGGAGGAGCAATGAAATTCATTAAGGTGAAGCCAGGAGGCATCAGAAGGTTTCACGCAGAGAGAAAAGACTGAAGCAGGAGGCTGTGAGAGTCAGTGGAGGTGAAAAATACAGCGTCTGTCTGCAGCCAGCTTCACTTCCTGTACGCGAGCAGAGCAGGTTCTGTTTGACAGGACAAAGTCGATTTTAAGGATCTGTTTGTTTTGATTTCCTGTCAGTCAGGAGACACATCATCATGATCCTTGTTTTTGTCATGTGTATATATATAAAAAGTAAAGCAACGAACGATCACGTTCTGGCAGGTCTGTCGTCAACGTATTTGATAATCCATCCCTCTCTTTGTTTTCTAGACACTTTTACAAACCTCTGCTGAGGAGAGGAATGAGTAAAATCATCAGCCAATCAGCTGTGTTCTTTTTGTCAGCGTTCTTCCACGAGGTAAGGACCACGCACTAAAACGATCAAGATTTTGTAAACGAGTGATAACCGACTGTATATTTGCACTTCATACGTATTCATATCATCATCATGCCTCTTATTCGTTACACGGTTGTTGATGTTGTATTGTATTGTGTGTGTGTGTGTGTGTGTCTCTAGTACTTGGTCAGTGTTCCCCTCAGGATGTTCAGACTCTGGGCCTTCATGGGCATGATGGTGCAGGTACGACCCAATTATAATCGAAATCTATATTTTTCTTGCCGACATGCAAATGTATTGAGTCCTTACAATCAGGAAACGGAGAGGGGGATCGTTCAAGGCGTGTTGGAGATAGTGAGACATTGATTGAATAGTTCATTTGTGCAGCTCCATCACGCGCAGATGATGTGGAGGATGTTCCTGTGGGGTATTTGAAAGGTGTTCTCAGTGTTTGGCCTTGGCTCCACTATCATCAACATAATTAATGACCTCGGTGGCAGCGCAGAGCGGCTTTGACGTATCTTGGGGGAACACGGTGGAACAATAGGTGATATAAGTGCCTTTTGTTCTTTGCTGACTCTGCTAGTTTTTTAATCACGTGTGCTGACTCATTCACCTCAGACAAGAGGAACCAGGAAAGTGAGAGTGTAATTAGTCATTTAAAAAGAAACACAATCACCCTCCGTGTTTGTTTAATTGGATCCTTTTTTTCTTTTTTTTTATTGACTCATCAGCTTCCATTTGCCTTCTTTGTTGGGCGCTTCCTACGTGGTAACTACGGCAACGCTGCGGTGTGGATGTCCCTGATTCTGGGCCAGCCTTTCGCTGTGCTGATGTACGTCCACGACTATTATGTCATGAACCACAGGCAGGAGGACAACTGATAACGCGCACATACACACACACACACACACACACACACACACACACACACACACACACACACACACACACACAAGAGAAAAGCTGGAATACTTGTGTGTACTCAGAAAAATACCAGGACTCTTGAGGTTTGAAGTTGTGCATCTTCTGTTCCTGCAGTGATGATAAAACTTTTATTACAGCAAATGACAGACTTGAACAAACTTTGAAAGAGGTACAACAAGTTACTTTTAAAAACTCTGCAAAAGGTTTGAAAACCAATGCTCTATTGATGTGGAAAAGTTTAAAGAAAAAAAAGCCCATAGTTATTCACTGTACTTCAAGATCCAACTTTATTCATAGAGCAACCAATCATAACATAACATCAGTTATTTCAAGGTGCTTCACACAAAGGTCCAAACGTTGACATCAGAAACCTCCAGCAGAGGGTTAGGATTAGGATTAAGGATTAGGATTAGAACCAGACATGAGTGTGAACGGCCGTCTGCCTCAAACAGTCGGGGCGAGCAGAGAAAGTGGGGATCAGAGGAGAGGGACCAGAAAACAGAAGAGAGAACAGAGACAAAGAGAGAGAGAGAGAGAGAGAGCATGAACAGATACACAATCATCACATTCAATCCATCAGTCTTGTCGTTACAGTGATAATCATGTGGTACTTTTGTTTACATGATGAAAACCCAGGGTTTTCATCAGGGTGATGCACCACAACTACTGATTGACTTCATTGGTTTGCTACTTGATCCTGTTTCACATTTGGAGATGGGTTCAGGACGCGGCTCAGGGGTCAGAGCGGTTGTCCTCTAACCAGACGGTCAGCAGTTCAATCCCAGTCTTCCCCATTTCTGTGTCCATTGGCCACGAGGCTGAACTGCAACTTGCTCCATTTACATGTAAAGCGGTGGAACTGTGGAGTAACTCTCTTCGAGGGATCGTTCAGATTTGAAGAGATCATTCTCTATTTATTCTCTATTTATTAGTATGACGTCATTTCCTGTTTTTGGCACATAATCCACTTTTGGTCAGTCGTCCAGACGTTGCCAAAACACATCATTCTTTGCATTTGTTGCACTAATAGTTTTCCACAAAAGTAACGTTTGGTTTTCAAATGTTTGGCCAGGTTCTGCATATATTTATTTTGTGACATGAAATGCAGATAGACTCTAAAAAAACATGTTCTCACTCTATTATCGCTGTGAACTACTCATGGTACAGGGAGTGAACGGGTGAGACATGCGGGTGATGGAGACAGTGTGTCAGCTCTTACCCAATAACATGGACGCCTTAAATCATAGGAGACACTCCGCCGCGTGGAGCAGAGGAGAGACTCTGAGTGGATCACGTAGAAACAAATGCATGTGAAACACTGTGGAACAGAGACAAAGTGCTGACACGGCACGCACTCCTCAGACAGCGCAGTTTAATGTCCCTTTATTTGTTCATTCATTGAATTTGCAGAATTATCGCTCCTTTCCAGTGACCGTACATATATTTTCTAATCTGCAGCTTCAGGCTGTTTGATGAAAACCTCTTTGCTTGTTGTCATTTTAAAGTGCCTTGTTGGAAATTCCACTGCTTCTCACTTCATGTGACCCAAAGTGTCGTGGTCTGTTTGGCTGCTCCGTGCGCAGATCGCGAGCAGAACTGACTGTCGGCTGAAAATATATTTTTCTAGTTTGTTTTTCTATTATGTCAGTTCTGACCTGCAGCCAGCATCCCTCTATTATATGTGTGTTTTGTGCCTTTTATATCAGATGTGCCACAATGATAATAATAATAATAATTATAATTATTATAATGATATGAATACAACACATATTCAGTGTATTCTATGTATGAATCAATATAAAGTCATAAAAACGAATCCTATGCAAAATCAATGAATTGTTGTTATACGTCGGTCTAGTGTCTGAGTAGATGTCGTCTAATTACAATGTGTGTGTGTGAAAATAAACAAAGAGTTATTATTATGTCTTCTTATGATTGTTATTTAAGTTTTCTCTTGTTGTTTTGGATGATGTCTTTCCAATAATGAGTCTTCGCACTGCAACTTTCATCACAGTGGAATAAGACTTGGGCCTCACGAGAGGATACGATCATTTGAATGTACTTTAGAGCAGGGGTGTCCAAACAACAGCCTGTTGATTGGCCCACAACACATTCCAAAAATATAATGGTATGCGGCCGCCATGAAATGACCCACATATTTAAGCATTCGATTGTGAGTTGAGGGATACTCCCCCCCCCCCCCCCCCCCCCCCCCCCCCCCCCCCCCCCCCCCCCCCCCCCCACCCCGAGCACCTTTAGCACTTGCTGCCAATGAATCTTTTGCACTGTACCTTTTTAAAAGTCCTCTTTTTTTCATGCCTTCAACTTCACCATTGACTCACATTTAATCTCCTCAATGACCCCAAAGTGTCTTTTAGACTGTTTACACTCTTTATGTAAGATCACATTAATTCTGTCAGTTTGGACAAGAACATCTGCTAAGAGCCAAAATGGTAAACATATGATGTAAACGACATATACCATGTCTCTGTGTCGTCCCTCTCTCTCTCTCACTCTCTCTCTCTCTCTCTCTCGCTCTCTCTCTTTTGTGATTCTGTGTCAAATACCTCATGTTAGTAAATCATGAGACAGCAAATCTGTTGCCTCCTGTATTTCAAACCAAACTCAAGACGGAGACAAACATCATTTCTCCACCTTTTCCCTCCTGGGTCACACTCATGTCATAACTGTGTGTGTGTGTGTGTGTGTGTGTGTGTGTGTGTGTGTGTGTGTGTGTGTGGATCAGGACAGAACGGTGAACCTGTGTCTCATCAGGTTGACAGTGGATTAAACACACAGGTCTGAGGCAAACCGCTGAGTGTCTGTGGGCGTGTGTGTACCTGCAGTGGAAGTGTGACGTTTGGTTAAACAATCGTTTGTGGGGATCAGAGCGTAGATGTGACAGGAGATGTGGCTTCACAGGATACACTCCACGACATGTTCGGGAATCCACTAAAAGTCTATGAATAGTTTTTTTCCACGTCTTTTTTTTTTCTTTCTTTCCAAAATAGAAACACACTCTTATTTCTGCTATTGCATTTTTTTTGCAAAATGTAAGCCTATGCTCAAGTGCCTGAAACTTGTTCTCTATCAAACGACCACTAGAGGGCGCCTCTGCCGGTTGCTTGAAGAAGTCT
>JAFBJT010110351.1:15509-28453 GCA_016785325.1 Chascanopsetta lugubris
GTGTGTGTGTGTGTGTGTGTGTGTGTGTGTGTGTGTGTGTGTGTGTGTGTGTGTGTATGTGTGTGTCTGTGTGTGTGTGTGTATATGTTTGTGAGATGCTAAGTCACTGTGTCAGAGTCCCAGTGAGGCTGTTTATTGTTAACCCAACCACTCATTACTGTTTTATAAATAACATGAACCGAACCAAGCACACACACACACACACACACACACACACACACACACACACACACACACACACACACACACACACACACACACACACACACACACTAACGGGAAATTCCACACATGTAAACAAACACGCACAGGCTACAAAGTCCCTTAAAACGACACGCATATACGCACGAAGCTTTAAAGAGTTTACAATAGCACTGGACTGAGCAACACAGCAGTGTGAGAAAATGACAAGCAGCAGAAACAGGAAGTGATGCAATGACGGAGGAACCAAGGGAGGCTACAGATGGTTGGAGTTCTTCAAATCCCCTGGAAGTTACTGAAACTTTAAATGTATTCTCAGGTTTAGCCTCATGGACACGATTTTTTTCATTTTGAAGGTCAATCGTCCTGAGATGTTGGTGTATTATGGTATGTCAAACAAAAAGGTGAAAGACGTTTAGATATGCAACCCTGGGTCATCATGGCGAGACTTTTTTGTCCCAAGTGCACAATGAGATGAGAATGGGGTGGGAGTCGCTCAGTGGATAGAGAATGCACTTTAAATGCATGAGGTCATGGGTTTTCATCCACCCCAGGTGTTTGTCGCTTTGGACAAAAGCATCTGCTAAATCATACGTCATACAGAATGGAGGACATTAATTCACGCAGAATAATGTTACATTGCGAATGTAATAATAAACAAATGACAGGCTTGACGACAGGTGAGCGCACAGACAGGACTTTTACTTTGAAAATCTCGCTAATGAGAACATGTGGGGCAGATCTACAGACATACAATTAGGATGCACTTTTTATTCAGGCATATTTAATGGAACAGTGTGTAAGATTTGGTGCCATCTAGAGGTGAAGTTGCATGTTGTATCCATCACCTCACCCTCACCCTCACCCTCACCCTTCTGAACATGAAGGAGAACCTATGTTAGACTTCAGTTGTCATTAAAACTCAAACGATGTTTAGTAAGTCCACTCTGGGCTACTGTAAAAACATGGCGTCCTTGTGTAAATATACATTAATGGGCTCATTTAAGGGTAATGTCATAAATAAATAAATAAACATGTAGGTGATTAAAAAATCATGAAAATGTCAGTATGTAATTGTTTCATTTTTTTTTTTTAGAAGTGAAAAAAACACTGATATCTTAGACACTGCACCTTTAAGGTTTTATAATCTGAATCGCTGCTTGCATACACTATTCCTATTCTCCTGGCCAAGATACTATTTTATTAATTTGGCCCCTGGCCCCTTGTAGAGTACAACATCTTTGAAAGGAAAGTTAAATGTTGCAGAATCCGTCTCCTCAGTTTCTGTTTAACATCGATAATAATCTCTGTTTATAGTCGTGACTCTGCTCTGACCACTTGAGCACTGATGGAGTCTGGTCAGAGCTTACGTTTTTAGCCAAATGTGGATTAAATATTCATGTGACACACTGAAACAACAGGTGTAGCCTACTTAGGCTGTCACAGTTTATTATTCACAAGCTACTGGATCCAAATTCTGGATCAGGTCCACGTTGGAAAAAAAAAAACAAAAAAGATATGAGCTGAAAATATTGATATCAAACAAAGGATGTAAGCGCTTATATTCGTAAGATGTATTGATTTCCATGGACTAGTACATTAAAATAAACGCAATGATGTGCAGAATATATTCTTATTTAATGTATTTCTTGCATTTATTATTCTTGTTTACTGTTGTTAACCGTTAATCAGTCTGGCTTCAAAATATACATGGCTCTGTCCTAGTCGCATTAATCTAATGCGTGCACGTGCGTGTGTGCGCGCGTGCGTGTGTATGTTGTTGGGGTGTTGCAGGGCGGCTGTCCTGGCAGAGACACTGGGAGCTCCCAAGTCCACGCCCTGCAAGAACTTGGACGCCGCCGCTGCTGCGCGCTCCCATCCATCCACACAGGCGCACACACACGCACGCACGCACATACACACGCAGAGTCTACTTAAAGGTAAGACGTCACTAAGAGCTTTTTTTTTCTTCTTTATATATGTATATATAGAAATGTGGACGAGTCATCATCCGGATATAATATGTTGTGAAGTAACGCGTGGGCCGCAGGAGCGTCACCCTCACCGTCTCAAGCTGTGCGTCTTTACGCACGGAGCCGGAGAGACGCGCGCGTAAAAACCATTAATACAGCAGAGTGTCTTCAAAAGGAAGTTACCTGGTGCTCGTTATTACTTAACAGGGTCGACACGTTTTAAAATGAGACTATACGGAGCAGAATGTAGAGTTAGAACAAATAGAACCACATCAATACATATTTACGCAATCACTCACGGACAATGCTCCTCCTGATAGGTAGGAACTTTTTTTCAAAGTTATGTTTGAAAGGTTCTGGGTGTGTGTGTGTGGCATTATTCTAATCTAATTAATTTGATATTGAGAGTCTGATTTTACTTATATTGGCAGGATCTGGAGATAAAGTGGGCTTCTGTGATACTTAAAGGTGCAGTGTGTAAGATGTCATTTGTGTCACTTCTAAAAACATTACAAAGCAATTACATACCGACATTTCATGAATTTATAATAACCTAAATGTATTATTTTTCTTCCACTACCCTTAACTGAGCCCATAGATGTATATATTTACATGAGGAGCAGGTCCTCTCTACGGGGGCTGCCATAGTAAACGTGAACGTAGTAGACAACTTTTGAGTTTTAATGACAACTGAAGTCAACCATAGGTTCTCCTGCATGTTCAGAAGGGTGAGGTGATGGATATAACATGCAACTTCACCTCTAGATGTCACCAAATCTTACACACTGCACCTTTAATGAATAATAGCTATATGGAGATTAATACTTGTTTTTCCCTCTCCCCAGGATTCCCCATGGTAATGCTCCCTCTCTGTTTTCCCATTCTGCTGCTGCTGCATTCCCTGACTGCAACACCCGCCACTCAAGATGACCTCATAATCAATACGAGTCACGGGAAGGTTCAAGGGAAGTCTCTTCCAGTGCTGGGTGCTCATGTCAGAGCCTTTCTTGGAATTCCTTATGGAAAACCGCCCCTTGGAAAACTGCGCTTCAAACCTCCAATCCCAGTGGAGAGATGGGACGGGATAAAAGACGCCACCACGTTCCCAAATTCCTGCTACCAGGAGCAGGATACAGTCTTCCCAGGTGGGATACATGAATGCATGAGACCTTTCAATTAAAAACAGTGCACATCAATAATAAAATACATATAGACCATACTTGGTCAGTGTGGCCCACAGGGTCAAGTCCAAACTACATCCATGAAGCCAGATTGAAACTGTCAAAATATGTTGTTATTTTGAAATGCCTCCATTTTCTGTCTCTGTGATTCTTGATGTCCACATCCTGGTGCAGGCGGAGTGGGTGGAGACTTTCATGCTGTCGGTGCACTTTCTTAGCTTTCGAAGAAAACGTCATAATATACAAACTTTGACCCGCCCCTTTTACCCCCATGTTTGTCAAACACAGTCATAAGCACTCGTGCAGCAACAACAGGGCTCCTCCACCCACCCCGCCCCCCAAGTCTTGGATTGGCATCAGGTTATTAATACTTGGCTATTTGTAGTCGCTGCCACCTGTCAAGGGTTGTTTGGATGCCAACCTCCACATGAGCCATGAATATGTAGAGAGGACTAACTAAACTATAGATATCACAGCACAAATACTGGACTCTACGTGTACAATATCAGTTCAAGAGAAAAGTAACTTGGGAATAATAATAGTATTAAGTCCGCAGCAGTTATATAGGCTATCACCTTATCAAGAATATTGCCCACAATAAAACATCAAAAGTTGCTTATTTACAGATCTCAAATGTAATTATGTCTCTCTAGGATTTAAAGGTGCAGAAATGTGGAATGCAAACACACCTCTGAGTGAGGACTGCCTCTACCTGAACGTCTGGTCCCCACATGTCAACAAAACCCAAGCTGGCCCCCCCACACTGTTCCCTGTCCTGGTCTGGATCCATGGTGGCGGGTTCTATTCAGGGACCTCCTCTCTGGACCTCTACGACGGCCGCTTCCTGACTAAATCTGAAGGTGCTGTTGTTGTGTCGATGAATTACAGGTGAGATGCCAAATGATGCTGAATATCATTTATGTATATATTATTTGTAATTCTTGTGATCATCATATGACCGTCAGACTCGGGCCTCTTGGTTTCCTGTCTCTCCCCAACAACAAGAACATCCGTGGCAACGCAGGTCTGTTTGACCAGCGCTTAGCTCTCCGATGGGTAGCCAATAATATCGCTGCTTTTGGAGGCGATCCCTCAAAGGTTTGTGTTCTGAGAAATCAGAATTATTTTTATATTCCACTGTTTGATTAAAGGTGCAGTGTGTGAAAAGATTTGGTGACATCTAGAGGTGAAGTTGCGTGTTGTATCCATCACCTCACCCTCACCCTTCTGAACATAGCGAAGAACTTATAGAAGCCTTCAGATGTGGCTCAAAAGATGTTCTGTATGTCCACTCTGGGCTACTGAAAAACATGGCAGCTCCCGTAGAGAGGACCCACTCATCATACAAATATGGATTTCTCTGTTAAAAGGTTTTTTTTTCCCCCGGTAGTTTTTCCTTACTCTTGCGGAGGGTCTAAGGACAGAGGATGTTACCAACTCTGTGAAGCCCTGTGAGACAAACTGTGATTTGTAAATGCGGGCTATATAAATAAACTTTGATTGATTGATTGATTGATTAATGGGCTTTTTTCAATTGGGAATGGGAACAAACATACATTTTGGTGATGATGAAAATGTCAGTAATTTTCTTCTACTAGTATAGAAGTGACAAAAATGACAGAAATCTTACACACTGCACCTTTAAATGACAATGAATACATTAAGCTGCTGTGGTTGTTGTTGTTTTTAGGTGACTCTGTTTGGGGAAAGTGCTGGCTCAGCATCTGTGGGCTTCCACCTGTTGTCCCCAGGGAGCCAAGATCTTTTTCAAAGGGCTGTGATGGAGAGTGGCTCCCCCATGGCATGTTGGGCCACAGTGAGTCAGACTCAGGCCTTGGACAGGTAATTTGTTCTTGTAGCAACCAGCAACATAATAATAGACAATGATGTAATCATTTTAGCCATTTCAAATGTAATAAAGCCAATACGGTAATAACTTGCCAATAATGTTATAAAATGTTTGAGCCAATAACAAAATAACATTTTGCCAAAAATGTAATACACATGTGTCAAACTTGTGGCCTGTGGGCCAGGTGTGCCCTGCAAGATCATTTTATGTTTTATGTTTTTGTCACTTCTAAAATTATTACAAAACATTTATATACCAACATCTCCAGGAATTTATAATCACCTAAATGTTTTTTTTTTCCATTGTCCTTAAATGAGTCCATTAATGAATATTTACACGAGGAGTGTGTCCTCTCTATGGGGCCGCCATGTTTTTACAGTGGTAAAAGTGAACATACTAAACATCTTTTGAGTTTTAATGACAACTGAAGTCTACCATAGGACTCCTGCATGTTCAGAAGGGTGAGGTGATGGATACAACATGCAACTTCACCTCTAGGTATCACCAAATATTACCCACTGCACCTTTAAAGGAATATGATTGTTTAAAAATAAAAGTCTAATGAATGAATTGCCCATGAACTCTAGTTAATTTCACATGCCACTTTTTATGCGTAGCAATATATTTAGTGTGTTTACATGTTCACATGTATGTAAATGCATATACAATATTTATAATTTTAAGAAATGATAATCAAGTATGAAGACAGTTATTTTACATTATGTTAAGTCATAATCACATTTAGTCCCACAATTAAAACCAGCCCCTTGAGAGCAACCATAGTGCTGATGTGGCCCTCTGTGAAACTGAGTTTGACACCCCTAGTGTAATAAATTATTGTTATTGGCCTAACATCAAAAACAAATCCTCTAAAAATGTAATAACTGCAACATTATTGGCAAAATGAGATCAGCTCAAACATGTTATTACATAATTGGCGAGTTGTTACTTTATACATTGCAACAGTTCTTTATTTATTTATGTTGATGTGTCTGTCCACCAAATCTGAAAAAAAACAAAACAAAAGTACACAGATTGATTGCGTTTTGGCGTATACCCTAACCCAAACTCAATCATTGTCTTCCTCTTTCAAACTTTATCCGCTGGCCATATTTTCATCCCCCTCGACCTCTTCATCCTCTCCTTCACTCAGTGTATCACTTCCCTTCATTGTTCATATCCAGGGCCCACAAGCTGGCAAAGTCACTGGGGTGTCCCACGGCCAACCCAGATAAACTGGAGACGTGTCTGCAGCAGGCTGACGCTGGCAAAATGACAGCAGAGCAATTATCTGTCACCACAGACTCCTTCGCGATGCCCTTTGTCCCTATCGTGGATAAGGACTTCCTGCCAGACAGACCTGAAGTTAGTTATTGTTTGTACCTTTTCACTATCTTATCTCTCGTGACCCAATCACGTGGTTTAGAGCAGGGGTGTGCAACTCATCTCAGGTCAGGAACCACATACAACTCAGATTGGTCTGAAGTGGGCGGGACTAGTAAAATCATAGCATAACACCGCTACATCAACTTCTCACATCAAACCAGACACACCACTCCTCCTCTTCTTCTCTCCAGCTCACCAACTCGGAATGGTATGGGCTCCCCCTAGTGTTGCGGCATAGTAGGTGCAGGTCAGTGAACCAGTATCTCAACATGTCTTGTTATGTCATCTTCAACCCCTTGTCCAGTATTCTGGGTCATGGGGTATTTCTACCATATAGGGCTAGGTGGAATCATTGTCAGGGCCAGTGTGATTTGAACCAGTGACCTTTGCTCCCCAAGGCAACTGCTCTAACCACTAAGCAACTGCCGCCCCTATATCTTTGATACCCCTTGTTTAGAGGGAGGGCCGTGGGTGGTTTATCAATTCAAGAGCTCATTCCCACTCCCTTGGGTTACCTGGTACTAAAAGCGAAACATGAAATAAAATGTTGCTGTTGTCACAATGTTGTGGAATAAGAAACCCGAATAGACAAACCTTGACCCGCCCCCTTCACACCCCCCACCCCTACAGGTACTGCTATCAACAGGAAACATCCCGAAGAAAGAAGTGCTGTTTGGCGTAAACAAAGACGAAGGGACCTACTTCCCGGTTTACATGGTGCCTGGATTCGACATCAGCAGCCAGAGTCTGATCTCCAGGAGTCAGTTCCTGCACGGAGTCACACTGACAATGTCAGGCACAAGTGATATCATGATGGAAACAGCCATTCTCCAGTACACTGACTGGACAGACGAGAATAACAGCACAGCAAACAGGGACTCACTGGGGAGAATGGCCGGTGACCACTTCTTCATTTGTCCAGTGATAGAGTTTGCTCAGGGGTGAGTGGCGGTTTTTCACTATTATATTGTTTCAAACTTTCAAGTAATGGCAACAAATGCTGGTTTGCTGGAGGTTGGAGTTCCAGGAAAATGGTTTTACTAATCTCGGTGGAGCCTAATTTAATTACTCCATACAGCTGTGTGTTGGGAGTCACACGTTGAATGAGTGTCAATGGAGCTGCCCCTATACTGATGACTTTGCAGAAATAATCTAGAACCTTATTTTAAATATATTTAAGACTCATCTGATTATTTCAAACTTAATTAAATACTTAGGTCGATTATGCATATACATGCTGGATGAACTAGCCTCGCCAGCGTGGGAACACGTGGAGAGGTCCCATGAGGGCGTTCAGAAACGTCCTCACTCTATAGAAGTCATGGAATTAGCTCAATGAATCCACACCGACATGACGTGAGGAGTTCTATCTGATGGAAGAAGAGGGGGTCCTCTCTATGGAGGCTGTAAACTAAATACTAAACTAATACTAAACTTCAGTTGAGTTTGAATGACAATGGAAGTCTACAATAGGTTTTCATGCAACCTCACCCCTAGATGTCACCAAATCGTACACTCTGCACCGTTACATTGTATTCTCTTGTATCTCAGCACCATCAAATTTCATTTCCAGGTATTCGCAGCGAGGTGGAAAGAGTTACTTGTATCTTTTCGACCACCGCTCGTCGGTCAACCCTTGGCCGGCATGGATGGGCGTCATGCACGGCTACGAGATAGAATTTGTCTTCGGGATGCCCCTGAACGAATCGCTGGGGTACACAAAGAACGAAGTGAACATGACTAAGAAGATTATGAAACACTGGGCCAACTTTGCCCGAACAGGGTACGAACAATTGTTTGGTCACTCAAACAATGAACCCCATTTGAATTGTCCTGATCGGCTTCTCCCCTTCTTCTTGTTGTCAAGGGAACCAGGGATTGATGGAGCTAGCTGGCCCACATTCAGCCCTGAGCAGCAGAGCTACGTGACACTGAACTACAACCACCCGGAACACAGGACAATGATGAGGGCTCGAGAGTGTCAACTGTGGAACAAATTAATGCCGAGTCTACGGAGAGTTTCAGGTTAGACGCATGCGCGCATGCGCGCGTGCACACACACGCACACACACACACACACACACACACACACACTGTCCCTTTGTTCTGTACACCCATATTAAAACACAACCATCCATTCAAACATAGGATGTCTGTATGTCTGAGTGGGAGGAAATGCAATGCAGTCGAAGCTAAATAATGCTCCTGTATGTCTTCAATGAGCTCACTATTCAGCAGGGATCTGGTATGATAAGGTCTAAAGGACTGTCTACTGTTTGGCCTTGGTTGGCCGACAATATTGTCATTGCTGCACGGCTTTTGACCGCCATGCCACACAAACATACTGTTGCTCTGGAATGAATAGAATTCACTTGTACAAATAATATCTTGCTGTTAAAGTCGTAGACACATCACACGGTGAGCAACACATATCCTGATGCCAATATCCGGAAGCAGGGTTTTTCAAAGGAGTAATGTACTAATGTGGTGCCTTGGTGAGGGCTTCCATTATTGTGTGTATGAATAGCTACATAAATAAATGAATAAATAGCTAAATGACTAAATAAACAAATAAATAAATAGATACATAAATAAACACACACATAAATAATGCGATGAATAAATAAATAGATACATAAATTGGTAAATGAATAAAGAAATACGAAAAATATGAATAAATAAAAAGATAGATAGATAAATAAAGAAATACATGTGCATGATGACTCATTTAAATGTCTTCTGTCTCTGTCCTCTCAGATGACCTCCACTCTTGTGTACACGCCGCTGGGATGATCCTCCGCTGCAGTTACAGCTTCCTGTTAATATTACTGGTTACTGCATTTCTGGTTTTCTAGAGTGAACGAAGAGATGAAGCGTCCGTCATACAGCTGGGATTCAATCAATCAAGAAGGACGGATTCTGTCGTAAATCATTTCTTTGAGGACGGCAGTATGCATAATGTTACCTAACAATAATCTACAGCCTAACTCTACATGGAAGGGATTTCACTGTAGTAGCAGATAGTGTTCAGTTTATGAATGTTATTCATTTAATTAGCTTTTTTCTGGATGGAGTATTTTCTCTATTCCTAGAATTGACTAGAGACAACAGGTTAGAAAATGTGTGTATAATGATTTTAGACTATTTCTAAAAAAATCTCAAATGAATAATCAGGGATGCTCTGGATTTGTATTTACAATTACACTGATCATTGATGGCCATATATTGAGTACTGGAATAAGAGGTGTCCTCAATACATTTATTTTTTTGTGTTCAGATAATGTTTTTGGGGGGGGGCAGTCAGTGAAGTCAACAGCTGCAGCAGAACCAATGTCCTCTTTAATTCATCAGTTTTATCAGAGATTATTTTTGCTTATATGTCAAACACCGGCTCTCGTAATCAAGCTGGTTGATAACTAGTTGACCCTTGACATAAATGTGACTGTGACTGTGACAAACCTTTTTTTTTCTGGTGGATTTGAGAACATGATGTAAAACTCTGTCCACACTTCACTGAATGACTGAGGTCACTCTTTTATCCGCTGTGTCCTCACGGCTCATGGTGACAGTGAGTGATAAACAGCTGCTTCACACGAGCTCGAGCTGTTTTGACTCGTGTCAGTGTCACAGTTTGGTTCTCCAACGTGACACTTGGTGACAGATGTTGGAGGGTGAGATGTGATTCACGCACATGACAGCCACAGCTTCATTAATTAAGGGAACACCTCCGACTGAGTGTCATGAGTGTGGAATTACTGCTACCAGGCTTTTCAAGGCTGAACTAAACGCACTGTCAGACGGATGGAGACGCTCGATGTGAATGACTGGCAGTGGTTGTTTCAAGTGACACTGACAATGTGGAGAGTTTCCAAACAATAACAATGACATCAGAGAGGTAGCAACTCATTTACATCAAACTGAAATTCAGATGTTTAGTTGAGTGTCACCAACAGTAATTATCACTGAAGCCCTTTCAGTGTATTATTTTTCAATATGTGTATATATATATATTTGGACCTTGAATGAAGTGTTCACACATTGAAATAAAAAACATGTAAGCCTACAATGAGCATTGACTAAATTCTTATCAAACTTGTTTGATTGAATTCAATTATTATTAATAAATTATGTATTATGTATTATTATTATTATTATTATTATCAATAATAATAATAACAATAGTAATGCTAGCGCCAATACTACTACTACTACTACTACTACTACGACATATATTAAAGTATATATTACATTTATAATTCCATGAACTATTTTTTGATTTAGACAAAAGTAAAAAGTGAGAAAAGCAGTAGTGATGTGACTTAAAAATAATGAAATGCAATCTTCAGCTGTCAAGCTCAAATGCAAAGTGAATAAAACACTCTGAATGCCGAGGAGAGCGATTCCAACAACAACTAAAAGCATGCAAAACAAGCGATTCCCTTCCACGGGCATTTATAATTTAAGATGTACATGAATTATTAACCAGCAGACTAAACCTCAAACTATCTCAACGCAGCTTTTAGACGCTGGACGGAAACCTACTTCTTACTATTTTAATTCGGCGCCAATGAACAAATCTTCCATCAGAACCCTCCAGGAGGCTCCTCTGCACTCGTGGACACAGCTGTGTAAAACCTGCGGCCGAGCGGTTAATCCCACACTGCGCCAGGTATCTGAAGCGTCCCCCGGAGTTAAAGCAGAAAACACTATTTAACACCTTGGCAGAGTGAGAATGAGTCTGACCTCGGCTGTCAACCGAGACGGAGACACCCATCATTCAAATGAGACAGGCGATTAGAGGAAGGACACATCCGGACAGCTGAGGAGGAAAAGGAGGATTTACGGAAAAAGACGGATTGTCATGAACAGACGGTTTACAAGAGGGACCCAAACGCAAAACTCTGAGACACTTGAATCCGTTGATCAAAATCAGGTTTATTTCCAGGCTCAGTCGGTACATGGGCAGGCAGGTAGACAAGGCAGAGGTAGAGGTATTAGATTCCGAAATGGAGGGGTTGCACCCACACAAGGTATGATGTGAAGGAATGAGTTAAAGATGCAGTGTGTAAAATTTGGTGACATCTAGTGGTGAAGTTAGAAGTTGAATCCATCACCTCATCCTTACCCTTCTGAGGAGGCAGGAGAACCAATGGTAGACTTCGGTTGTCATGAAAACTCAAAAAGAGTATTTTACGATGTCCATTCTGGGCCATTGTAAAATATATAGCAGCCCCCGAGGAGAGGACCCACTCCTCATGTAAATACACATTAATGGGATCATTTTAGGGTAATGAAGAAAAATAAAACATTTAGGTGATCATGATATAATTAAAATATCAGTATGAAATTATTTAGTAATTATTTAATCATTAATAATATTATAATTTAATAATTAAGTGACAACAATGACCAAAATCCTACTCACTGTACCTTTAAAGTCAGAAAATGCCCTTGATCTTAAAAAGGAGGAAAAGGGACAAAATAAACTGTCAGGGTAGAGAGAGAGAGAATATGCTAAAAAATCAGAGAGAGAGAGAAAGAGAGAGAGAGAGAGAGAGAGAGAGAGAGAGAGAGAGAGAGAGAGAGAGAGAGAGAGAGAGAGAGAGAGAGAGAGTAATGAAAAACTAAAAACTTTGGAAATGAGAATGGATTTAGTGACACTGAACGATACAAGGAGAGGCAGCCGGCTTTCATCAGGCCGCTGATGAGTGGAAGTGGGGAAATATAATAGCATCATTCCATGGAAATTGAAAAAAAAAAAGATCCTGGAAATGTTCTTTGAAATCACATTTGCGCTCGCTGTGTGGTTTATCACTGGGTGCGGGGATAAGTTTTGAGGCGTGGAGGAGCGAAAAAATAAACACACCCTCGCCAGGAGAAAGAGAGGGAGGAAGACTCCCAACTTTGCTCAGTCAACATTTTACTTCCCACACTGGTTCAGTCACAACCACATGATTCACTCTTCTACTGAAGGACATTCCTATGCCCTACGCCTCCATTGGAAGGTGGTGCAGTACTCCTGAGGTGGTGGAAAACAATACATTTAGGTGAATAAATGTATTGTATGTGATTGTTTTGAAATATTAGCCAGAGCATACTAAACACCTTTTGAGCTTGCCAACTGAAGTCTACCATAGCTTCTCCTGCCTGCTTGAATGGAAAGGATGAGGTACAAGATGCAACTTCATCAGTTGATGTCACCAAATCTTACACACTGCACCTTAAAATGAGCCCATTGGTGTATATTTACATGAGGAAGGGCTTATACAGTGGCCCAGAGTCATCACACCTTTTGAATTTGAATGACAACTGAAGTTTACCATCGGTTCTCCTGCATGCTCAGAAAGATAAAGA
>JAFBJT010110351.1:30543-53094 GCA_016785325.1 Chascanopsetta lugubris
GACACAGAGACGACATCAGAAACAACACAATAATGTTCAGAGGGAAAAAAGGTTCCCGAGACCCGGGGCCACAAATTCAGACCCGGACATTAACAAAACAACATTGGTTCGTTCAGTTTCAGTTCCATTCGATTCCTGGGGAGCAACAAACAGATCAGTGAACTAGAGCTGCTTTCACCTGCTGAGTGAAATGTCTTGCAAATAGGCTGTGACCTTAACACACACACACACACACACACACACACACACACACACACACGTACGCACGCAGGAGGTGAGGAACATTGATCGATCTTATGAGTCATCCCGAGCTGTTAAAAGCCGAGTTGCCAGTGTTTCAGACGTGTGAAGGCTGAGCAGCATCAGGGTGAACGAACCCAGCCCGGCTGCCTCTCTGCCAGATTGTTACCATCTCTTCAGATAACCACATGTCACACACAGACAGGACACCTGAAAATATGTTGTTCTTGATACGATTTCAAGCAACAAGAAAAATATTTTTTCACCAGATCTGTGTCAGAATCCATCTGAAGATTTGACAGGTTGGAAAAAACAAACGTCTACATCAGTTTCTCTGGACTTTTAAAAAAAATGTTTTCCTGAAGCAAAAATCTGAGGAACGTCCAACCAGTCGCAGTGAGAATGAAGTGGAAAAAATGACCTGGAAAATTCAGTAATCAATGTCATAAAATATAATATTTTCTCTACAAGTGCTTATTCAATCTAATGCATTCTTTCCAAAGCAAGTTCCCCTCCCAAAAGCAAGGGGGCAGTGTCACTGAAGCCAGGTCAACAGCTTGGTCTCCAAATATCATCAGAGGTGCAATTTGGCAGCATTCCTATTCAGCAGATTTAGGCAAAGTGGAGATTATACGTATTCGTTCTCTAATTCAAACTTGCCCCGTTTGAGTTTCTTGGCCCGCGGAGACGAGAACTCACCACTCGCTTTTCCCTGAAGTCGATGCCAACTGTGGTGATGAACTTGGGGTTGAACTTGTTGTCTGTGTATCGGTACAGGAAGGTGGTCTTCCCCACGCCGGAGTCCCCCAGGGCCAGGAGCTTTATCAGGTAGTCATAATCCCCATCAGTCATAGTGATGAGCGCGTTTTTAACCTGCAGAGAGACACAGGTTAACACACACACACTGTAAAATACTAATAATAATAATATGATGTGTGTGTGTGTGTGTGTGTGTGTGTGTGTGTGTGTGTGTGTGTGTGTGTGTACATCATGAGTATTTTTACCAACTAGTGAATTATAGACGAGGGGATCACAGGGTCATCCTAACTAGAGCATGACTGTCTGGGAAAGTTTGGTGTGTGTGTGTGTGTGTGTGTGTGTGTCTCTGTGTGTGTGTGTCTGTGTGTGTGTGTGCGCAAGGGGGGGTAAGTTACTCATCTTGTGAAGCCCTGCGAGACAAATTGTGATTTCTGTGCTATATGAATAAAATCGTATTAATTGAAAAATGATTCCACTTTAAATATGTTTGGAATAAACGTGAAATCATATGATTAACAACAGGGTTGCTACAGCTTTGTTTTTTTTGTGTTTACTGTGGAGACCCACCGTTCTATCATATGTTTCATGCTGATTTCCTCAACGCAGCGATTATTTCACTCTGAGACCTCCTGTGCACTGCAACGTGAAAGATGTGTTTCATTTCCTGAGTCACTTTGAACAGAAACTCGGTGACTTAGTGCGACGGAAGACTGTTGTAGCAGAATTGACTCTTATACCAGCAGCTCTTAGGGGTCGACACCCTCTCGTACACGTACAGGCAGGAATGTGGTCTTCCTGTGGAATCCTCACATCACTCATGAGGGCTGCTGTGCTGCGTTTGACTTGGGGTTAAATGTGGTATATTTAGTCAGAGGATCATAAGACTCTAATTCACTCAGCTGAGAGGAAGCACACAGAACACGGAGCTCCACTCCAACGTGGACCCAGTGATTTAGCAGAGACACGGAACTCCTCCCGACAGTCACATATCTGGGGCTCTGATGATCAGCAATTCATGGAAAATGCAAATGTAAAATTGCTTCAGAGGAATCCCGCTTTGTTCTATTAAAGGTGCAGTGTGTAAGATTTGGTGACAGGGGCTGGTGAAGTTGCATGTTGAATCCATCACCTCACCCTTCCCATCTGAGCATGCAGGAAAACATGGCGGCCCCCAGAGGGAGGACCCACTCCTGATGTCAATCTACATTAAAGGGCTCATTTTAGAGTCATGGAGAAAGCAAGTCACACATTGAGGTGATGACACATTTCTAAAAGTGTCTCTACGGAGAGCAAAAACTGACCAGAATCGTACACACTGCACCTTTAAGTCTCCGATTATTTGTAAATACTTCTTCCTCTCTCTGTGGAGGTGTGAAGCGATGGATGGAGAGTTTCAGCGTATTGATCCATTAACACTGAGGGGAAAGCAGTAACATGATCAGGGTGTAAGTCACGATCCCCTGAGGCTGAACCATGTCAACAGCAGTTTAGTCAGCTGACAGCACAGACACACAACTCTCAGTCCACCGCACAGCCACTGACACACACATTTGTGCATTATCTTATCTAAACAAAAGATACAGTGATGAAACAAAGACATAAATATGATGATGATATGGTAACATTAACATGTTTTAATTTCCACTCCACTGGATATCTATAATAAAGATACTATATGTACAGATTTGTAATAATGACACATGAATATTAGACAATTGTAATTTCTCTGACGAGGCAATGTGCTTGGTAAGGCTTGATAATGAATTATGATATCATAAATGTATACATTTATAAGAAGAATATTGTGCTTTTTAATGTAATAAGTACAGCTCGCTAACAATAACTAATATATAACGAAACTTCTACTTTAAAGCCATGTATTCCACTTCATAGCCACTTGGACTGGGTTTGGGTTTTACAAAATCTTTCATATTTAATAGACACTCTTTGATAAATTATAGTTCTACTAAATTCCACTGAATTCATCTTAACTAGGTAGACAAAGCAAAGCATATTTCCCTTGAAGCAAGAACTAGAAAAACAGATATAAGGCTTCATCGTCATTAAAGGGAACAGAGGACATGTTTACCCTGGAGCTGGTTTCTCACAACAAGTGGGAACAAAACCATAAAACACAGAGAGCCATTAAAAATGTACGAGCAATCACACACAACCAGAGAGAGGAGGAAAACACAGAGAGGCCATGACAGTCCACAGTCTTTCAACACGTGTGTGTGTGTGTGTGTGTGTGTGTGTGTGTGCCGTCTAGTTCTCCTCATACTCATTTCCATCTGATAAAAACACCATCACTCACCTGCAGATTCTATAATGCAAACATTCTGATTATTTCTCATCTTAATTTTGGCCACAGGCTCAGATGAAATATATGCAAACGTGAAATGAAATTCGATGTTCACATCTGCAGCATCAGATATGAAACACGTCATATCTGGGTCTCGGTGGTGTAAACTTCCACTCTTACATCTTCGCTGTGCTGACGGGCAATATGCAAAACAGTCAAACTTCCTGTGATGCAAAAACTGCTCTCCTCAAGTCGGTTAATCAGGTCTAATGAATAAAACATAACGTTTTGTAGCAACAGTAAAAGCAAACAAGAGAAACTAGTCAATTCAAATCTGTCATGTTTGACAAGGTGTGGTTCAAAAGCAATTGAAGATCCATTTACGCAGCCGACCATAAAACAAACATCTGAATGGACCTCATCACTGCGTTTCTGCAGAGATGATGGATGCTTCATGTACTACAACACATTGTTATGTTTACAACCAACTATTTCATCTCATACTGAGTAACTGTAAACCAGTAAGACAGGATTTAGTATGCTGTAGAAAAACATAAATCCCCCTGACAGATCCCAAGTGTGATTTCCACCAACACACACACACACACACACACACACACACACACACACACACACACACACACACACACACACACACACACACACACACACACACACACACACAGATTCAATACACTGTGCAATAGCAACAAGTGTATACAGTGTGGTGAATGCTTCTAACAAGTGCAATTCTATTATGAGAACAGATTTCAAGTGTAGTCATAGTAAAAAGTTGATTTTTCAGAAAACAAAGAAACTGCCATACTGTCCAAAGAAAGACTTAAAGATTACACAGTTGCACTCGATATACATCCCCTCCAACAGTTGGTTCAAAACTTCTGTCATGAGTATCTTTAAAAGGTCAGTGTGTCGGCGACCTTTGAGTTCGACTGCTGTGGCCTCAAGGATTTGTCTTAAACAGATCAGACAGCTAACTAATTTGTTTTCTACCTTTTCAGCGGAGCCTGCTCTCGTTACTGATCTGTTCTCCGAGGACCGTGATCAATAACTGCTCTGTTGGACAAAGGCTGACCCTTGATGATCTAATTCATCCAGGTCTCAGACGAGAGTCTGATCAGGTGGAACATGAAACACTCAGCAGGAGGCCGGGTAACATCTGTGCAGAGAGCCGTCACAGCTGGATCACAAAGGTCAACATGGACACACTATAACGACAACACCAAGAAGAAGAAGTCTGAATTCAGGTTTGTTATTTCAGGTATTTGGGAGGGACACAATGTCACTTAGCGATGCATCCAACAATCATCCATCAAGTCTATAGGAGAATGCTCCTCGAAGATTTTAGCAATTTGTTTACATAATATGCAAAGGAGCCTTAGAGGATGATGGGAATAGAAACTAAAGCTCAACATTTCGATTCATCCTTAGCACAACATTGGTGTCATTCTATGAGATAAGGCTTTTCATTCAGAATTAGTCAAACTCATTATGACACTAGGGGGAAACAGAGAAAGTCAATGGAGTCGACATATCCCCTCGGAACAATGAACAAATGTGTGCTTTACATAATCAAGAGGGCAGAATGTCCCGTCCATGAACGTGGAGGTGGCAGGATTGTTGACCCATTCTGCTGCCTCATCTGATGCATCTTTATTTAAAACATGGTAGTGATGCTAAAGTCAGACTTTTAGGTAAACAAACATTAACAACATCTAGAGCCAAGATGGAGACTGACAAAACAACTGCATCACTGACAGTTAGTCCCACATCTAAAGACTGAGATCAGAAAGCCCCTGTTGTAAAGAGAGGTAAAGAAAAACCTTACAAGTGGGAACTCCTAATTCTATTAAACCAGCTACGTGAATAATCTAAAGTAGTGTGGAGACACACAGCTGAATATTTGACTTCAACTTGCGGGTCTCAGGACTCCAATCATGCTGGTGTTTATACTTTAACCTGGTTACCTAGTTTTAGTTACCTAGGTTAATGAACTCAAATACTTGTTGTGACACTTGGATTTTAGGAATGTTCCTGGCAAAACTCCCGCACACTGAGGGCGAGGCTTGAATTCTAGCAACTGAAACTGTGAGACCATCATCTAAAAAAGATCTCATAGAGAAAATAAAGATCCACAACATATCTGAACTTTGTCAAAGCATTCAAAATGGAAGGCAAAATATCCTGGATAAAAATACTGCCACCGTCAACCCTTGACTTGAGGAATTCGATGTATTTTATATTTCCGTTTTTACAATTAATAATAATTTCTTGGTACAGCTGAACTACGCTGAATTAAAGTGGCAATGATTGACATGATTTGCTTTTGAGCCACAGTGCCACCTTGTTCCTTTAAGGATAAGTAAACAGGTTACGTATAATGTATGCAATTATAATATTGATAAAGATGGCTGACATATATTTAAGCTGATTCTTTATAGTAATGATAATACGATATTTACAAATTAAGAAGTCTGTAACTAAAATAACAACTAGTATGATGAACAGCATTAATAACCTTATAAAATAATTAAACATGTTTCACTTTTCTCTTATTTCTATCATCCTTCTTTAGAATCATCCTCATCTTTTTTTTTTTTTTAATTCTTCTCCTTCATTCTACTTCTCACTGGGGACATGTGACCAGTCAGCTGACCTGATTTGTGGTGGTGACGTTTGCCTCCGGACACAAGTGAAACAAACACCATCATTATCAGCCGTGGCCGGATCTGCCCGGTGTCTCCTGGGTCCTAAAACAGTGAGGATGTATCACTGCTAGTTTAAAAAAAAAAAATTTTTTTAATGTTGAAGTAAAGGATGAGGTTAGCCCAGATTCAACTTTCTGTGTTGTGCATACAATCTAATCATCACTAAGAATTTATTCTTAATTGATTTTCCATCACTTAATCCAATCATGGGTTTCCCTTTCTGGTTCCAATTTAGATCAAAAAGTCAAATGATGTCATCTTTAAATTTTTGGTTTATAGTTCTAAAAGCATATTTGGCTTTAGTTTTACAGAAAAGGCAGTAAAAACTGTCAAATTGTTTTAAACCTAACAAATACACAAAGAGGAGCTGACAAGCGCAACAAATCTCATTTAACAAGCGAAGAATAGGAACCACTGTAAAAACGAGTGTTTGCATATGACCAGGATAACAGTAAAAAATATTCAATAAATTACAGCTATTCTGATGATCATTTACAGCACATTATTTGAAAATGAATATGTATTGTTGGATAAAGCTCTTGTAAAACTATAGTAAAAAGTAGTTTTACTACTATAGTGCATTTAGACTCACCTGGCCCGGGACACAGGCACATCCAGTGTCCCAGAGGAGCTGTCACACTGCCCCCTGCAGGACACATAAGACTTCACTCTAAGAAAGTACAATAACTTATTGAATTATAGTCCTATATCTAATCTGAGCCAGAGGCTGGGAAACTAAAATCTGATTTTATCCATATAAAAAACTCAGCTTCACTTCAGCCAAGGATTCTTCAAAATGTCACACCATGTCAAAAATATCTAATCAGTATTATGCTTCTGTCCTTGATGAACCCATCTTTATACACACTGAGAGAAATGACTAGTGAAATGAAATATTAAGAGTGAAGATGGAGCTCTGCACTGTGGTCACAGTTTTGATTTTACAGCACAGGAAGTGGTTTATCTGCATCACCATTCACAAAACCACTTTAACGCAAACATTAGTTTCAGAGAGGATTGAAACACCAGGCTCATTAGAGTCATGAAAACAACTCACACATTCAGCTAATTATATATAAATATATACACACTCATAAAAAACATAATAACCAATATATTGTCTGAAGCATCTGGCAGTTCACAGAAATAATGCACACTGCACCTTTAAAATATTTGGTCATGCCAGTGATAAAGAAATCCATGTGATCTCCAGTGAGAACAGCCAGAATCACACAAAAAACATTGTGACTACAACAATGCTTGTGTTTCTCTCTCTCTCTCTCTCTCTCTCTCTCTCTCTCTCTCTCTCTCTCTCTCTCTCTCACACACACACACACACACACACACACACACAATGAATAGACAGAGGGAGTTATATACTCCTAACGTGTCACATGGTGAAGTCATTAAATTCAGACTGAGAAGAAACTACTTTTTCCTGGAAAGTTTGGTTCCTATCAGAGATGGTGTCGTCCATCTTTATTCAATTATCATACAATTAAAACCCTCTCTGATTGGTTCCTCAGCAACGAGCATGGATCACCACTCGAAAAGGAAAGGTTGTTTTCAAGTCACCAAACTAAAAACTATAAAACCAAGACAATGTTTGTTGTAGCTTTTCCTTTTGTCGAGAGCTGGACGTCAGGTTCTCATCCCCAGAGGGCACAACACACACTCACACACACACACACACACTCACTCACAAAGACACTCATGTGATTTGAATTCAAAAAAATGGTGGCTGTGTTTTCACAATGATGCAATCAACTCAAATATTTATTCTGCAGACTCTGTTTAGCTCTAAATCATAAAAGCGAAAACAGCACCGATACACAAACAGCACTTTGAGGTGTTTATCCCCACCCAGGAGTTTCTATTTATAATATATTTATTTCCAGAGAGTGATAAACTGACAAAGTGACAAACTTATAATAAATACATTTTATAGTTTAATATATTTGAGGGCAGTGTACATCCACAACAACCGGCTGAATTCTCATTGGTTGGTGCCTCTGTGCTCAGCAGCGTTTGACAGGAAGTCAGCTGGGGCAACAACCATCTCATAACTAGTCCATTAGTTTTTCAGATAATCAGGTAAAAAGATGAAAACCACAAAATGTCTCATAGAAAAGAAGCACACAGCACAGATGCTCAAATGCACTTCGATCAGCAACAGCTGAAATCAGCAGTTTGAAACTTGGCCGATGAAACGTCCCGAAATCTGTTTTTAATCAGTAATAATGACCATCTGTTGTCAAAGCTTCAACTTTAAATGACTCAGCAAAGAAACGTCAGCACAAATTACAAACATTTTCTCTGGTGGAACTTCTACGTCGTGTTTTCAACAAGGGTTTTGTCAACCTGATGGTGCTTCTGTGATTATTTTGCCAAATGTAAAATCTGTAGATAAATACATGAAATAGATACAACTTTAAAGTCACAATCAAAAATATTATTCTGTTTATGAGCAAAGCAACCGTCTTACTTGTAGTATTTGTATTTGTTGATTTACGAGTGAGGTCAAAGAAAATATTGACTCAGTGGCTCCAAGGAGGAGAAAAAGAAAATTCCATTCCTCTTTATATTCCTCGCGCGTTATGTGCACCAGTCTTACTATAACTTTAATTCCACATAAAGAACCGATTACATCCTGCATCCAAAGGTTCTATCATTTAATGGGTTTAATCTAAATCTGCAGCTGTGAACTCCAGACTCTTAAATCATCAGCGCAACCGTCACGAGACCAAGAAGCATGAGGACAGATTCACAATCCTGTCCTCAAAGAGTCTCCTGCTCTCAGCACCAGCCCTTATCAACTTGGGCGTGATCACATTCCTCAGCCACAGATGCAGCGATGCCTTCGACTTTAAAGGTGCAGTGTGTGAGATTTGGTGACATCTAGAGGTGAAGTTGCATGTCGTATCCATCAGCTCACCCTCACCCTTCTGAACATGACGGAGAACCTTCAGTTGCCATTAAAGCTCAAAAGATGTTTAGAACGTCCACTTTTTCTACAGTAAAAACATGGCCGCCCCCATAGAGAGGACCCGCTCCTCATGTAAATACGTATACATTAATGGGCTCGTTTAAGGGTAACGGAAAAAAATATGTGAAGATATCAGTCTGTAATTGTTTTGTAACAAGTGACAAAAATGACCGAAATCTTCCACACTGCACCTTTAAAACCCCGTCGTCTGTCGTCACAGAGTTAAGCGCCGCCGCCTCGCCTCTTACCTCTCAGCGGCTCCTCTGCTGAATCAACAGTGTGAGATCCCGAGGGCGACGTGAGGTGCTGACCAGCAGCTGACCAGCAGCATGGACAGCCAGCCAGCGTGGGTCCGAGTCCAGCCAGAGAGCGAGGGAAGGAGTCTGAGGGAAGGAGTCTGAGTGAAGGACTGAGGCTGGGTCACTGGATGAGTGGATGACTGAGTCGGAGGCAGCGGAGAGAGTCACTCCCCTCGCGCACCAGCTGACTGGCTGCAGGGCTGGACGCTTGATTGGATGTCTGTTGTCTCCCTGACTCCCTATGGGACCTCATGTCAGTCTGCGTAACCAGCTGACACACAAAGTCAATAAGCGGCTAACTGAATAAACCTGTTGGAGCTGAACTCACTATAAACTGAAAACCCACAACCTGAGAGACGTCCCACAGAGCAGATTAACCCATTAACCATCAGACTAACTACATTCACTGATGAACTGTATGACACGAAGAGGATGTGCCTGATGGAGGAACTCACCACAGACTAAAACTCTTGCTCTAACTCACAGGTTAACTCAGTGTGTGACAGACTAAAGGGTTAAAATGACAAATGGGACAACTCAAAAAAAGAACTGGAAATGGACCAATAAACCAACTAACCAACCAAATGAGCAATTCACTGGTTAAATAAAAACAAACCGACTCTTTAACTCATTGACAAACAATATCAGTGACTGAAATGAGTGAAAAATAAACCAAATAAATGACAAACTGAAAAAAAAGTTCCTTAGAAGAAAAAACAACAACATTACTGACTAACTCACCATTAATTAACCAACTAAGTAAATGGTTGAATGACAAAGGGTGAGGTTCACTCTCTGGTCAACAACGACTCGTTACTCTGGGAACTAGACTGTGAACTAGTTATTGACTTTCTAATGTTGCACAAATAGTTATAAAGCTTTCCTCTTCACTTCCCTCTGCCTCTGTGTGTGCAGACACGGTGGGGACTACTGTAAAACAGCTCTGTGGACGGACACACACGCACACACGCGCGCGCACACACACACACACACACACACACACACACACAGTTTCTTGCACTAGCATGACCCGAGGCTGATCTACTTCTTCACTGATAAGTCTGTATGTGTGTGTGTGTGTGTGTGTGTGTGTGTGTGTGTGTGTATGTGCGCGCGCCTGTGGTTAGCTGTGGTGGAGAAGGAAGTAAATAGAAATATAGTAAAACCTGGTGTATGTAAAATGTGTCCCCTCATGAAGGGGACACATTTGAATAACTTTGCATATGGTATCTTCAAACTGTTTTTGTACTATTAAATTAATAATTTCTTGTTTCATCCCTTTTCTGTCTGAGCAGAACGTAGCAGAATGCATGCAGATATAAAAATGTGTGTGTGTGTGTGTGTGTGTGTGTTCCCTTTGCTGCTGGTCATCACAGCTTCATCACAACCAACCAATAATTCAAAGTGACTATAACTCGAGGAGAGAGAGAGAGAGAGAGAGAGAGAGAGAGAGAGAGAGAGAGAGAGAGAGAGAGAGAATAAAAACAGCTTCTCTTCACATGATCAGACAGTTTTGTGAGACGGCAGACAAACATCATGCCATAATAATAATAATAATAATAATAATAACAACAACAATAATCTAATATCTGCCTCCTCAGAGCTGTGACCAGACTGGAGCCGTGTACAAGGACTAAATATAAATGAATAAATAAAATCGAAGTGAAGCGTCTCCTCCTGTCGTCTCTCAGCTGGTCAGGAAGACTCCATGTGTCCAGTCACAAGCATCACGCTGCTCATGCTGTTGACCTTTAGGAGACGTAAAGGTCACCGGACGACAACATCGACAGTGAGCGCGACGAGACGAGATCCATCAGCAGCTTTTTAAGGAAGCACCAACAGCGGGGGATACGTGTTGTTGCTGTATTATTTCAGGAAATCTTTATGTTCGCACAAAGTACAGTGTCATTACACCAGTTAGAAATCGGAATTATACGCGACTTGTCAATATAGTTTTGATCAGGTTGATGTTGAAATTTTATTTAATGTAATTAATTCATTGATGAAATAAAACAGGCAAAGAAGAATATGATATGAGTTCGGAAGGAACCATTGAAAGTTTGAATAATTCGTATGAATGAACTATCTGAACGGTTGGAGGAAGTTGAAAGGCATCATCCAATTACAAGTAAAATATGAATGGGACATTTTCAACTTTTTCCAGAACTTGTACATAAGTGACTTTCTTGACAAAATGGAATTTTAACAAGTTAATTCTGTGAAAAATGTTGCAGTGCCTGAGATGAGGTGAAAGTGAAAAACAATCAGTCGGTCACACACTTTCTATTACGGCTCCGTAAACAGAACAGGAATGTCCCTCCAACATTCAGCTGCATTAACCTCATAGCGGACACTGGAACCCGCCTCAACAACATGCTCACACTCCCTAAAACCCTTAAACTACCTGAAAATCCCTCGATGAGGATTCAACTGCTGCTTGGAGAAAGGGGAAGACGGAGGAATTTGAAAAAGAATAGAAAATCTAAGGTGGCAAATCAAAAAAGCGTGAAGAGATGTTCATGTCAGCAAATGGTGATGACATCAAATCTGAAGTGAGACGTGATGCAGGAGACCATGCTGAGGTGGAGCAGCTGAGTGGAAGAAGGTTGTTAAGTGTTCAGACACACTGTGACTCAGCTAATGCTCATGTTGTTTTTCCCTGCCTCACACAATGAACACCACTATCACTCCTGAGCTGGATCATCACCACGAGTCAGCAGAAATGGAAGCTCCACCAAATCACACACACATCAGTCTTCTAAATGAGCTGGATTCACTTCATCGAGGTCCAAGTCGTACTGTTTGTACAGAAAACATCACCAACTGTTAAAAGAAAAAAGTACATTTTCCTGGATTCAACCTCAACTTTGATATGTTTGAAAATATATAAACATAACAACAAGACGACCTATTGAATTTTGTTTTTAATCATTTCAATGGAAGCAAAAATGCAACATATAAATGAGATAAAAATGCCAACAATGCAGACATGATGAAGGGATGAGGCTTCTCCACAGTGTTGGAGCAAAAACCACAAAAGCATACCCCCCTTTGGTTTTAAGCCTTGACCATGCGATACTTCACAAGCATTGGTCGATGGATCTAAGTGGGCTTTGGGCTGAGTATTCACTTATAGCGTCCACTAAATAAGAGGGAGCCACACCTTTGAAGGGGGATCTTTAAAACGGTGTAACTGGGCAAAGACCTGGCAGCAGCTTTCTGAACCAATGTTGGGAAATTGCTGACTCGTTCAAACTGAGTGAAAATATATATACGAATTTTGGTTTAAAGACTAAGTTAACCTCGACAATTCCCTGTTTATCTGTTCTTCATTTTGAATGGGTAATGCTAACAGTACGACACACACACACACACACACACACACACACACACACACACAGGCGATCTGCTGGAGACTCATACATTTTTTAGCTGCACCGGCGTCATTAGCCTGTTCTTCCTCTCTCTCCTCCCTCGTACCTTCTGTCTTTTCCCTCCTCTCTCCCTCTCCTCAGCAAAAGGTCACATGTTGTCTCTGGACCTGATGACTGATCACTCCTTAATGACGGACAGGCCACGACGTTTTGTGCACGTTTAACAAAAAGGCACAAAGTGACAGGAGGAAGGTGGACCTTGTTATGGTCCCTAAGAGTTCATGCAGGGTCCAGGAGGTTCAAACATGATTTGGGGAAACGATTACCTACTGCAATCACTCGACTTTTACCAAGAACCGATTTTTATTTACCAGACAAATGGATTATGCAAATACATCTTGTTGAGTTACACAAAACCTATAGCGCAGGGATGTGAAATGCATTTCCTGTCATTTTTCTATTAAGATATAATTTTCTGGCAAAACAGGAACATAACAAATACAGAACAGGGACAAAGAAGTAAATTGGGATTCAAACACTCGTCCTACTCCTCATTAGAGGAGGGAAATTCAAGGAGTAGCAGCAATGCACTTTTCTAATAGGGTTAACTTTCAGTTCATCTCTCCAATCACGGATAAGGACAGATGTTACCTGCTGATCAGAGGATTATTGAGGATATCACGCTATTTAACTTATACAGAGCTTCAGAGATCAGAACACAAATGATTAAAAATGTGTTCA
This sequence comes from Chascanopsetta lugubris, assembly GCA_016785325.1. Classification (NCBI taxonomy): domain Eukaryota; kingdom Metazoa; phylum Chordata; class Actinopteri; order Pleuronectiformes; family Bothidae; genus Chascanopsetta; species Chascanopsetta lugubris. The sequence continues at coordinate 43,971 of JAFBJT010110351.1, forward strand.
ATATGATTTCTAAAAATCAGGTGAAAGTCGAAATGAAGTCGAAATAAGAAAAGTCAGTCTTGAAAATGGCTTTGCAACCAAATCAATGTGTGTGTGTGTGTGTGTGTGAGAGAGAGAGAGAGAGAGAGAGAGAGAGAGATAGAGAGAGAGAGAGAGAGAGAGAGAGAGAATGTCCTTTATTTATTCTCCAACAGCAGATGATATTCTTGGTGACATTCAACACTCCCTGCTGATTACATTTTTGTATGTGAGAAAGAAAGAGCCATTTCTCTGAGTTATAAGTAAGTCACTTCAGCTGGCGCTCAGTGCATGAGTCACGAGGAAGGGCAGGAGGAGGAGGAGGAGGAGAAGAAGAAAGCAATATGGACAACAAAGAAGAAGAGAGAAGTTGGATGAGAGGGAGAGAAAGCAAAAAGACTTCTTTTACTATATTCTGTCGTTTTCAGGGAAGTCATCGAACTGTGTTTTAAACTATGAGACAGTTTGTTTTGGGTTGTCTGGCACTTGATTCATACTAACCGTGAGAGCAGTGATTCTCAGTTGGTGGGTCGTGACCCAAAAGTGGGTCACGGACTCTTTTATTCGAGGGCCTTCGAAAAGTTAAGAAAATTAATCATGTGCTTTTATTTTGAAGATCATCATTTTAATAGAAATGATATTTACAATATTGATCATATTTGATAGAAGTAAAACCTCCAACGTTTGTTTACATATGCTAATCGATCATGGCGAAATGCGAGTGCGACACCAACCACATGAATTATCTTATATTGAACACAAAAGACATTTTATTTTCTTAATGTCCCTAAGATGCACTTTTTTTGTAAATGTAGCTAATTAAGTATAAAAGGGAATATTTCCCTCTCTAGCATCGCCACCTGCTGGTCATTTCAAACTAGTGTTTTGTGTTGCCATACTCTTACATGCCATCTTTTCATGCAATACATTTAAGAAGTTGAAAGTCATTGAGCGTTAGGAGTCGTTAAGGGATGATGGTGGGTCCTGAAGCCAGACCAGTTGAGAACCACAGCTCTGGATAACTTGAACACAAAAATGAGGCACAACCTCTGTATGTGCAAACATCTTCCTGCTGGCCAACTCAGTCAACTTAGACGTCTGGACAATGTCGGCCACATTCAGTGCTTCCACTCAGACGCGGGGAGATAAATCCTCATTAGGTCCATTAGAAGATAGTTTCCAGAACTGCAGCAGAGTTACCATGCTTCCCTGGCAGCCTCAGAATCCTCACAGGGATGGTTTTATGTTAGAGGAGTGACAGGACGGTTTCTACGCCCACAGGAGCAAGAGACAGGACCAGAAAGCAACAGGATGCTTGAGATTCATTAGACATTATCTCTAGACGTATAGTACAACAGCCTGCAGGCTGCAGGTCTGAGCTGGTTCTCTATGGGTTTGAGAAACAGGCAGGTAAACATGGATCGGGGGGTTGATAGTATAATTGGTGCTGAAAACAGTCCAACGATCAGAGTGGACTGGTGATTGCATAAGTTACATCATCTTGTTTGCTAATTATTTAAAGAAGAAACTAATGCAACTACCCAGGTATCATGTTTCCATCAATGTTGATAAGAACCACGGCCAATTAAATCCTGTGATTCCAATGCAGAACAAAAAAGACCGGTTAGTTATTAGGTGAGTTTTGACCAATATGAGACGATAAAAAGGCAAAAGCAACAAAAGAAGAATTTGCAAAATGCTTATAATCCATTGCAAATAAGATTCATATAAATCCTAGATATGATGTATGGTCGAGGATTTACGCATGAGAAAAAAAGAGGGAGTGACAAGGATGAGAGAGAGAGAGAGAGAGAGAGAGAGAAAGCAAATGAGAGTAGAGAGGGAGAGAGAGAGAGAGAGAGAGAAAGCAAATGAGAGCAGAGAGGGAGAGAGAGAGAGAGAGAGAGAGAGGGAGGATCGGCCAGTTGCCTGGTGACAGAGGCAGAGGGAGAGTGAAGGTGAAGAAAAGAGAGAAGACTAAGTGGAGGAGGAGGAGGAAGAGGAGGAGGAGGAGGAGGAGGAGGGTTGGTGTCCAAGTGCAAAGAGTTACTGGTCACGATGCAAAACCTTCTGTTGACATCCCACCCACTGCTCTGTCTCTGCTGCGGAGGACGACGAGTCGTGGTCTCTCACGTCTCCAGTCTTTTTAAATCATTTGTAGAACCGACTGTTGATTGATTTAAATTTGAAGGGTTCGAACGGTGGCATGGATCAGTTCGTCCTCTCTCTATCATTACTACCACGATGGCAACACCGCTATAAGTCTACAATTAATTCCATCCATTATATATATATATATATATATATATATATATATATATATGAAGCTGAAAAACAGTTTGATTTCAAATTCAGTTTGTTTTAAAGGTGCAGTGTGTAAGATTTGGTGACATCTAGAGGTGAAGTTGCATGTCCCATGACCTCACCCTCACCCTTCTGAACATGCAGGAGAACCTGTGGTCGACTTCAGTTGCCATCAAAACTCTAAAGATGTTGGGTACGTCCACTTTTACTTCTTCAAAAACATGGCGGCCCCCGTAGAGAGGAGCCACTCATGTAAATATACATTAATGGGCTCCTTTAAGGGTAATAGGGAAAAAAAAACATTTAGATGATTAAATATTCATGAAAATGTCAGTATGTAATTGCTTTGTAATATTTTTAGAGGTGAATAAAATGGCCACTCACACTGCACCTTTAAAGGTCGTGAATCGACCCTCATTAAATACAGTCCCCCTCCATTCCAGCATTCCCCTGGTCCCGGCCTGTTCTTTCAGATGTTTGGCTTGTGAAGTGCTCTGACCTCGAATCACTCGCCCCGTCATCCTCTCACCTCCTCCCTCTCATCCTCTGCTCCACATTTCCTCTTTTCTCTCCCCGTCTGTTGGACGCTCACTTGTTTGCCTCCTCTCTCCTGCTGCTCCTCTCTTTCGCTCACACATCCAAACCCACTCACCGGTTCCCTTGAAGTCATAACATCAGCGTGAGAGCCCAGATCAAGGATTCAATCAAAGGAAACCGCCTTTACAACATTAAATGAATAACTAGTGAATAGTATAATTTCCCATTGCACTAAATGTGTGGTTAGACATCAACCACCTTTTGGACAGTGGATGCTCCAAATACTCGAGGGGAGGCCTCTGTCTACGTCGCAGCTCAGTGACAAAGTCTCACTTCCACGCTGCTCTTCAAGACCGCTGAGTCATCGTTTTCACCCTGACCCAGGTTAAGTCCTTCTAAAACGACTCAGTATTTTGGACAGCACGTTATAAAAATCTAAATATTTGCTGATACACGTAATTGTCTGAGCTCTTCACATGTGCCCTGTTTGCTCACAGGTTTCACACAGCCGTGTCTGTTGACACTTGTCATGTGACGCAGGAAAAGTCACATGAGGTGAGATAACGGAGAAGACACAGCAAACACATAACTGTCATTTTTGTAAAACATAACATCCACTGATCTTTAAAGGTGCAGTGTGTGATTCTTTGGTCATTTTTTCACTCCTAAAAATCTCAAAAAACGATTACATACTGACATTTCCATGAATTTATGAGCATCTGAATCTTAAATGAGTCCATTAATGTATATTTACATGAGGAGGAGTGGGTCCTCTCTACGGGGGCCGCCATGTTTTTACAGTAGCCCACAGTGGTCATACTAAACATCTTTTGAGTTTTAATCACAAGTGAAGTCTACCATCGGTTCACCTGCATGTTCAGAAGGGTGAGGGTGAGGTGATGGATACAACATGCAACTTCACCTCTAGATGTCACCAAATCTTACACACTGCACCTTTAATGTGTCGCACAAACATGATGAGGTTCCCAATCTTGTATTCCCACTCCGATTCTCACATAGGAAGAGGTATGAGAGGAAAACAAAGCATGCACACACACACACACACACACACACACACACACACACACACAAACACAGTAGTACACACCCCTGGAGGCACTTGAATATGGTACATCCACTGCTGCTGGTTAGATTCATTATTAATGAGCTCAATTAATCTCTCTGAAGCTGCTTCCTTTTGGAGCAGACACACAATCAGATTCGCAAACACATAAGTTCTCATCCCACAAACGTTCAGGCATCAATAAAACAATTTTTACTTTTACGGGAAAGCTTGTGAACTCATTTTGAGAGAATTTAACCTTTAAGCCAGACTCGATATGGACAATTGTTAACTGTGAAAAACAGACATTTCATCTTCCCAAATGTGAAAGCACATTGTTTTGATCGCCCCCTGGTGGCCGACAAACCCCACCAAAATTTAAGTCAGCATAATTCAATTTTTTTTAATGAATTTATGTTTATGTCTCTAATTACTTTGGTTATTTTACAACATAGAAGTGCACTGGAATATGAATTGACTGCTGAAACTCCCGTGGAGGACGGACAAAAAGAAGGTACTACATCGTAAAATGTCAAGGCCGCAGTTCAATAGAGGATCACACTGCCCCTCCTGAGCTGGCTGTCAAAGTGGAGAGAGCGGTGAATAGAAAAGATGTTTTCAAACTCAGCAGAGAAAAGAAGAAGGTTTCCCTCCGAACCCGGAGGAGACCTCATGCTAACGCTATACAAATGCTCTGCCTCCAGGGTTCCCGTCACATACCAGCATCATCAAAGCCAGTGGGATACAAAGGTATGATAATAAGAAATCACCACCTGTCAAAGAGCGATAGAGAATATGACTCATTTTGCAGCAGTGAACCAGAGGAGATGGAAGAGTGCGAACAAAGACACAAGCATCAATTCATCCTCAGAATCTACAGCAGCTAATAAATGAAAGGATGAAGCAGAGAGAGAGAGAGAGACAGAGAGAGAGAGAGAGAGACAGAGAGAGACAGAGAGACAGAGACAGAGAGAGAGACAGAGAGAGAGACAGAGAGAGTTAAAGAGAGAAGAGATGGTGTTGGGTCCCATGGAGGTTTCCTGACAGTGACATATGGACCTGATACTTCTCACTGTATTAATTCAGTTAGTCAGCATGAGACGCTCTCATCTTCTCGATCAAACATTTCATAATGTTACTTTCTGGGAGGATAATTAATCAATATCTATATATGAAAATACTGACAGAAAGAGCGGGGTTAGGAACAGTATATGTTGTGTAACATGCATACACTGTTTTAGATCTGACTACAATTACAAAGAACTTTACCATTACTAAGTCAAGTTTGGATATGAATGAATTTATCTCTGTTATTTCACAGAAATGATGCAAAAACAGTTTTACATACGACCACAAATACAGTAAAGAGTGAGTTACAATAGGGAACTGTATATTTCCGTGTCTGAGATCATCTGAATCATCTCAAATCACCATGACATCACAATGGCCTACATTTGCATAATCCACAGCTCGCAGCTATTGTGACACAACTCCTTTTCTTACAAAGCCAGGCCACATGAGGGCAGGGATCATTTTATAGAATTACTCCACTCACACCTGCTGGCCAATCAGAGAAGACTGGACTTTATCATGACACGAGTGGAGTTCTTAAAGAGACTAAGTGAGGGATGGAGTGGACGAAAGTGATGACAGACAAATCATTTGACTCAGATCCATTAAAACTAGATTGTTATTGGCAGGAAAATGTTCACTGGTGAAACGAATCTCAACTGAGTTCATACTGATCAGCGTTTATACGTTCCAGACAATTTTGCTCATTGGCTCAGTGGGAAAAAACTTTGTGTTCTTTGGCTCGAAACAGTTCCTGAGCTTTAAATCTCAACTGGATAAAGTCTGCCAAGAATTGCTTATGTCATTAAAACTTAACTGCACTCAGACTCGGAGGAAATACATACTAGTCTCCAGTCAGGCATGAGTGGGTATCAGGTGGAGATCTTATCTATGCATTAATCATCTTAGGGAAGGATGATTCCTGCTGCCTCTAGTCAATATACAGCAGGTGGGAGGCAGGAGTGTGTGCGGGGGGGTGGGGGGGGCAGTGAACCAAACAGAGGCAGACAGAGAGCCAGACTAAAAGGGCACACTGGTTAGGAAGAGCCGTCCCAGAGTTAAAAGGTCACAGGGAATTATCACAGCAAAATCACCTCACCTGAACCTGTGGAGGCTGCGATTTTCAAGGCAGATAAACATCCAAAGCACAACTGGATTGGCCGACATCACTATGGAAACGGGTGATGTAGCGGGTGGAGACTGACAGGAATATGGGGAAATGCATGGACTGACTGGCTGACCTTCACTTTACAGTCTATCGTTATCAAGATCAAATGCATATCATCTAGGTCTGGAACCATCGCCCCTTAATGACAGGTCGCGACCCAAACTGAGGGAAATCTTCAACTTCTCAAATGGATTTCAGGAAAAGATGGTGCAGTTTGATCGAATTGTTTTTTTTTAAATAGAAATTTAATTCAAAAAAACCCTTCAAAATAAAAGCACTGGATTTTTTTCTCAGTCAAAGGCTCGGGACCCACTGAAAATGGGTTCACGACCCACTTTTGGGTTCACGACCCACCACCACTGATCTAGCTATCTCTGGAGGAAAGGGGCAGGTATACTAGATAGAGGGATGGGAGGTTAATATCAAATGATGCATATAGGAAATGTGATTTTATGTGAACTTAGCCACTGTTCCCCAGACAGAGAACCTTTATATCATTGATAGACATCCTGATTATTCTCCTGTAACCAATCAGGGCAGAAATCAATACGCTCACGATACACCATCACATTATCGCAATGCCACAACTCTATGAGCAACAGGGTGAGTACCAGGAGATCGCAAGTCCTAAACACCACTGGGTTAGATCATCTATGACATTCCTCTACCTCCGTCTTTGATGCTACAATGGTAAATAATATTGCCCTGGCAGAGTTATTACTTATCCGCCAGGCTTTGTGTTAAATATATATATATTGATGTAAGTCCGGGCTGCAGAACTGAAGGGATTGTGGTCTGACCAGGATCAATAACTACGACTTGTTCTGGACAGCAAATCAGCTGCAGTATACATTCTCTGGCCTCAGGTACCTGAATTCTCTCGTATATACACACCACGGATTCTAGAGACAAGGACTCCTCGCCCTGCAGTGCAGCTTTCATGACAGAGGCTAATGCTGATTTATACACAGCAGCAGGGCTCTGATCTCTGAAGGACTGGCCCCGTCTTTTATCTGTGGTCTCCAAACGTCATGTACTTTAAGATGAGAACCTCCGGTCTTTAAATTATGGAGCATGTACAGAGCATCGCTCGAGTCCCCTCTGGAGTCTGATTGACTGTTTTGTGCAGGAGTAATTCCATTCTCAATCACATTAACCGGGTGTGTTAGTCTGATTTTAATTAATTGGATTTTAGAGACAATAGTGAAACTACTTCCCAACCTCTCCATCTTTGTTTTCAGCTCCTTGCAGCATTTGTATTCGTCTTTCAGATCTCGGATGCAGAAGCCGCGACAGATCTGGGTTAACGATTTGATCTCTAGTGTGTCGCTCGGTTCACTCAGTCAGTCTGTATAATTCACAGCTGGATAAACTGGAGAGCAGCCTGAGAGCACCACAGAGGGTTTTAAAAAGCACTGACAACAGACCCGGAGAGAATTCAACCTCTGAGGTCGGGTTTACATTCCATTTCAAAATGCTGCAGGAGATTAAATTCAAATGAAAACATGATCTTTTGACTAATTATGAGCAAATGAGGAGCTGGAATCACTGGACTGATAGTGGAGACATGAGATAATCTAACTGTCAGCAGCTTGAGGGACACATCTGCATTACAGAGCCAATAAAGACTGCCTCTTCTAATTATCTCTGCTCTCATCATGTTTGTTTACAAACTGATTTATGACAAATCAAATACCGTAATTCTGCCGATGGGACGGAGAGAGGCAGTAATTGATGTCACAGCTGTAGCGGAGCTTCTGGTGCTGAAATATCAGGATATAATGTGAGTATCAAGTTCCTGATAAAGTGACAGGTCTGGGTCTTTGTCTTTTATACATAAGATTAACAATCGTAGATGTTTAATAGTGCTGCCACTGGTTTAATGATAGATGAAGCTGTAATGCTTAAACTACCAGAACAAAGATAAACAATCGACTTAGAAAACATCTGGCTGCCAGACACAGATGTTGCCCATTACAGCAAAGATGCATTTCAGCAAAGGCTCACAGAACCACAGTGGACCAGGCAGGATATTCTCTCTACGTGTGAGGCTTCTTCTTCTCCAACCCACCACCCGCTAAGCCTCCTGGGTACTGGAGCACTTCAAGCCATCTGTTATACAGAACTATCAAACCATCACTTGATGACGAAATGATCAACACTAAAACTACGGAACTGTATCACAGATAATGTTAGAGTACCTGCTGTTATTGTGTTCAATGTCTGACTACACATACACACAAACACACTGAGGACAATTGAAATCTGTAGAAAAACCTGCCTATTACAAGAGCACATACATCTACTCCCAAAAAAGATTTATGAGCATAAATAGTGTAGGCACAGCTGTTGCTATATTCAAGTGTATTTCAATGTCACTGCATTCATGAGTGTAGCAGCTATAGAATGGTGGCACACACCACACACACAGCACACACATACAAAACACACCGCAGAGAAATAGAGAATGATATGAATATGAAAATAAAAGTATATGCAGCAATCACAATAATGATAATAATAATATAAGATTAAAGCCTACATTATTTGCTAATACAGAGTTACTGTTACTATTTTGCAAACAGAGTACAAACAGCTGTTACCGTATTTAAGTGTATTTCAATTGAACAACAAATGTCAATGATTCAGGTGAAGTCTGATATCTAATTACACACACACACACACACACACACACACACACACACACACACACTCAAACAGAACAAAATACAGAAATATGAGTGAAACATCTATGAGAATCTAAACATTAAGAGGATACAATAAATAATATTCAATTATAATAATAAAATCCCAATGATCTGTCAAACCAAACCCAGGTGTTACAGTAGTTGTGTAAACACTGTACAAACAGCTGTTACTGGAATCAGCTGTATCTCAACGTCACAGAGTATAAGAGCACACAGTGAAGTATGATGTCAAACTACACACAAACACACACTTAA
>JAFBJT010110352.1:22054-32516 GCA_016785325.1 Chascanopsetta lugubris
TCCCATTCATCTACCATCCTCTAAACACGGAGCGGAAAAACAAGCAGATTTGATCAAACATAATGTTCCCACAGATTCTGTTTTTCATTTGTTTTTCGGTGACGTCAGCATCGAACCCAGCGGTAAACAGTGAACGTCCAAACCTTCTCGTCCCCACTCTGTGGTTGGACGGGATGTCGATGGTGTTGCTGTTGGAGTCGTGTTTAACGGCCAGACCCAGGTCTGCGATGACCGCCGTGCCGTTCTTCTTCACCAGGACGTTTTTGGACTTCAGGTCCCTGTGAGCGATGGCAGGTTTTCCTGAAGCAACGGAGAAGGTGACAAATGAAGCCATGACACGGCAGCGCCACAGCCACAAACACAGATTTCCATCTGGCCGGTGAATATACATTCAAAGGGTTATGTAAAAATGGAGTCACACGACAGGGCGATTACTCGTTTGTAAAAATGTCCATATAATTGTTCTGTAATTCTGCTTCTATGGATGGAGGTGGCAAACATTGATATCGTCCCAACAACACAAACTCAAGCCGCCGTCACCAACGGCAGGATTGTGAGTTGGCTCTCGCGACACAATGGAGATTCCTCACCAACACAAAACCTGACCACGAGATGTCACCACGTCTTCCACACTGCACCTTTAAGGGCAGACAGCCAACTTCCAAAAAGCAACCGACGGATGAATTGCGACTGAAACCATAAAATAGCAGCCGCCCTGACGTCATGGCGCCATTCATCAAAAATGCCACCAAGTCCCAGGCGGAGTGTTTTTAGCTGCTCAAAACAGGCGTCGCTACTCCTTCAATTTCCCCCATGTGACGCCAAGCGTCCCGGGACCCGTGCGCTTCACTCCGCTAAGTGCAGCCTCACCCTGTGTGCCAATGATTTCCATGTGGAGATGCGCCAGCCCACTGGCTACGGACAGCGCCAGGATGATCATGCCCTCGGTGGACACCGTGTACCTGTTCAGGTAGTCGTACAGGGAGCCGTGCTCGTGGTACTCGGACACCAGCCACAGCTGCGTCCACAGGCCGTTATCTGCACACAGCGGGGATCAGAGTGGGTGAGCGGGGGAGTCGGAGCCCCTTCGGGGGGGGGGGGCCACGGCGGCGGAGCGTCGAGCACCTTTGTTGTCCGCCGCGATGAACCCCAGGATGTTGTCGTGCCGGAGCATGATCGTCTGGTAAATCTCGGCCTCGCGGAACCACGAGCGCTCGTCCCGGGTGGAGAAGATCTTCACCGCCACGTCCTCGCCCCGCCACTTGCCCCGCCACACCTCGCCGAACCGCCCCTTCCCGATCGTCTCCTGCAGCACGATGGTGCGCGCGATGGTCCTCTGCACCAGCAGCGGCAGACCTGCAACAGTTACGCCCGGGTTGACCAGGTTGCCCCGGAAAGTGTGCGTTGCGTCACTATCCGTTGCATTGGAGGTGTAGTGTGCCGGATTGGTCGGCAGGTGTAAACGCAGAGCGGTTGCCGCGGGCGTCGTCTCTCACCTGATCCGGAGCCCGACGTGCTCATGTCGTAGATCAGCTCTTTGAGACATCTGTCCGGCGACATGAGCATCTGGTCGTCCAGCGGCTCCTCGGGGTCCTGCTTGTGGGCGCGACTGTAGGCGCAGTAGTTCCCCTGCAGGACGAACACGCCGAGAAGGACGGCCATGCACAGCAGGCAGGTCGGCACCAGGATCACCACCGCCAGCTGCAGCCTGCTCCAGCTCTCAGGTTCCTCTGAAGGCCTCTCTGGAAGGAAGCAGGCACCACCACACAATGAAGGCATCGTACCAGAACACACAGAAGTGATATGAGTGTGATTATTTGCATGAGTCAGAACGAGGCTCTCGTACGCTGCCAAGTTTCTACAATCCAACACCTTTTGATGGTGTCTGAAGGCCACCTGAGATAAGTATCCAACAGGCTTGGAAGGCAAGGGTGAGGTGATTGGTACTCAACATGAACCTGACCAAGTGATTTGACCACATCCTACGCACTGTGCCTTTAAACCGTGACCGAGCGCATCATTTGAACGTTGATTTTCCTGGGAATGTGGTTTACAAACAGAAAGAATCAGCAGAACTAGGAGGGATGATGAATTTCTGCCTGTTGTCACTGTGCTCCATGTCACTGTTGCACCCTCTGGTGGTCATTGGGAGTTATGGCACTAAGTGACTTCCAAAAGATTGTGGGGTTGAAATCATCCTCTTGTGTCGACAATAGACAGAATCCTTGGAGTTTCACCGTGACCCTGAAATGTGCTGTACAAAAAGTGAAGTCTGACAAGTCTGAACGTTTTTACTCGTCTTTGATTGTATTTCTAATATCGTGTTTCCTGATGTTGTTGTTTATGTACGGCTGCTGTCTTGGCCTCTCTTGCGAAATCTCTCTTGCGAAAAAGCTGACTGATCTCAAATGGACTCCCTGGTGAAATAAAAGCTTGATAAATAAATAAATAATTCGTAACAGACACAATTGACCGTAAAACTCTGAATATTTTGGATTCCTTTTCATTTGAAGAGGTGAGGTGAGTTGGGCCACCCGAGCCAGTCCTTATAATGAAGTGAGGCGTTTGGCAGAACAATGTAACCTGGCGTCTCTCTCTGACCTTCATTCTTTCTGCGTGGGCGGACGAAGGAGATCTCCAACCAAACAAAAACAGCAGAGCTGGTGGGCACTCGGCTCATAACGAGAGATTTACAGAGAGGCTCAGCTACATGCTAACTGTGAGCGCTGTGGACGAGGTGTCGCACATGTGTACGAAGGCAGAACGACAGGAAGACACCTGGATCCTGCCAAGGTGGATCTCTATCGTCTCATATTAACCTCAGAAATCATTGCAGGGCGTCATTTCTCGCAAAAGGTGCATTGTGTAAAAGTTAGGCGGTAATATTTCCATTTCACGAGCAGAAATATAAAATAATTATACCGACCTCTTTTATTTTGTTACTTTTATGTTTGATCTATGTCCTATCTGCGTTCATGGAAATGTCCAAACTGCAGCCAACTGCAGCCAACTGCAGCACCGTAACCATTTTTAATTGGCCGACAGAAAATTCTACAAAATATATGTTGGAATGTGGCCCACGTGAAATTTCGCCTCAGTTTCCTCAGACTTATTTTGCCTTTTACTTAAATACCTCTCCTGCCATGTGTCTGACTGGTGCTCAGCAGATGTGGTGCAAATCAGGGCTTTACCCTTCTCTGGCCCAAAGTCCAGATATTGCAAAAAAAAAAATTTTTTAAATGTTTAAATTAACAAAAAATAAAAGAAGTGGAACAGCTTCTGTCTGGGAAAGGAGTAAAGCTCAGCGGGGAGACGTGTTGGTGGGATGTAAATACATGTTCAACGATGTGAAACTCTGAATTCTCTCCTCACTTCGGGTCCACACAGTCACACTCCTCTCAGCACCGGTAACCACCACGTTTCCCTCTGTGGCAAACAGAGAAGTCTGCAGTTCGTGCAGCAGCAGACTCATTGTGTCTGCTCCTCATTCACAGTCAGCACCATCACAGCTTCAGGCTGCCGCTGCCCCGACCCGTCTCATCAACAGTCTGCAGCTGCGCTCACTTTAAATCTCCTCTATCACCTCTGCATTTTATGAAAGTGACCGTTCTCTCTCACAGCCTCATTAAACTTAAAGTATTTCAGATGCATATGTATCAGCAGAGGAGGAGGGAGACTCAGTTCCACCACTGTTTTTCTTTATTCAATTCCACTCAGTGAGAACTGATGGGAAATGATGACTGTTAGTTTCTGGCCATGGCCAAAGGTAAATACCGTCAAACACTAAGAAATGCAGAGAGAGGAAAACTAATACATGCAATTTAATAATATAGTCTCCACAGTATTCAAGCATTAAGGACACAACCTTTCTATACACTCTGGGAATTACCTGCAGATCGAGATGTGGCAAAAACAATCTATTTTCTTTGGAAGATTTCAAATCAGACAGAAAATTACTATATTTATTTAAATATTTCAATTCAGTGCTTGTACACAGTGCATATCGTGTAATGTGCAATATCTGTATCTACCACACAATGTCATGGCAACTTCTGGCGACGTCATTTTGCATTTTATGTATCTATGGGTTTTTTTTCTATTGTTTACATTTGCTCTGTGTAACTGATGATTAATGCTGACAGTTAACATGTTTCTCTTTTTCTTATTCTCAAAACCTTGGTTGGAGGAATCATAAACACAACTTCCCCTTGAGCGTCAATAAAGTACTAACCGTCTGATATTGATTGTAACGAAGAAGTGGATAACTTATTACTAATTAACCACAGTGAACCTTTAAAGGAGACATACTCCTGATTCTCATATTAAGGTTATTTAGGTGACAGGTTTCCTAAACCCGTCTTTTGCTGCCACTCCTCTTTTCAGCCTCGGTCTTAAAAGCTCTAAAAGTTCTAGTCTCTTTAAGACATCTCACCTGAGGAAGCGCACTCTGCTCTGATTGGTCAACCACTCCCAGCACTCCAAAGAAAAGTCAGCCTCTGCACTCGATTCACCTGACCACCGTGACGTCACATGGCGTCACGGTGTTCAGGTCAGGTGTTGGCCCGGCTGACATCAAGGTCAGTGCGCTCTGTGTGGGGAGGGGCGGTTACCTTTAATACTTAATTAATGATCCAATTTACATGAGCCGTTAAAGTGTTTAAAGTACCGAGGGATGCACAGGAAACCGAGCCGAGAGTGGGAAGAGATGATCCCCCCCCCACCCCAACCATCCTCCTGCTTTTAGGACGACTTCCACCGCGCAGACCCATGAGAGGCTTTAATCTCGCTCTAGGACGAAAGGCCCGGCAAAGTGTTTATTTATAAATCAGGCGAGGGCGGGTGAGGATCACTGACCGCCATCCCACAGCCTCTGCCAGATTTGTTATGTCACAGGATCTAAAAGGATCAGCATCCACCTCGTCTAGCCGGGGCCAGAGTGAGTGGGAAATCCCACACTGATTGCGCTGCTGTCGAACCGAGGCGCAGAGCGTCTGAATGGATGAGTCCATTTTTCTATAGAGAACCTCATTAGTGCAGGAGAGGCAGCACACTGTTTGGAAACCCACGGTGAATTCAAATAAAAACAATGATCCCAATGGCACTGGTATGTGTGCGTGTGTGTGTGTGTGTGTGTGTGTGTGTGTGTGTGTGTACCTGTGTGTAGGTGCAGAGTCTCGTTGTTGCAGAAGTCAGTGAAGCAGCAGTTCCTCTTGGAGACGTTGCGGGAGCTGTAGCAGAAGACCTGGCCCTTCATCTCAGTGGGCGACAGACAGGACTTCACCGTCTCCTCCTTCCCGTCAATCAGCATCACCGAGTTCCAGCAGGCGCCGTCCGAGGTGGTCTCGCACGTGTGGTTGGTGCAGAACTGACACACACACTTCAGACCTGAAACACACGTGTCATTGTTTACTTGTGCCGCTCTCTTGGGTTTGCGGCGTGAAGTTACAGAAGCACGGGGGAAAGGGTTTCATCCTCTGGTCGTGGTCACTGGTGTTTAACTCTTTCAAAGCTGCTCTCGTTATGTAACGACTCTGCTCTTAAATGGCCACAGGTGGAGGAGCTGGTGTAATGCCTCTTACTTTAACACCCAGATAATCTTGTGTTCTTCTTGGGACTGCTGTCATGCTTTGTTTGATATCAGCGAGTGGTAAGGAAAAGCTGCTCGCTGGAAGCGCCTGCAAATAACTGGGGGGGTATTTGTTTTGAAGTTTAAAATGAAGGGAGCTCAAGTGTTTATAAGCTCTGTCATATTTATGGTGATAGTCTCTATAGGTTTCACAAGTAACTGATGTAAGTGAGGTGGGGCTGATGTAGCGGAGGGGTGAGGGGAGCTGTGCTCTGATCAGACCATTTACAAAAAAAAGTGCTATAAATGTGTGTTGATTTCCTGTGTAATAAAATCTAAAGAAAATACATCATTGAGTAAGTCTTGCTGTTTCGTATATATTTCCAAGTGTCAGTGTATTTAATGGTATTTGAGTACAAAGTTATCTGAGGTTTTTCACTTACAAGACCATTTAGTTATACAGCAAATAAATATTGAAAGAGTCTGCAAAATATATTTGTCTAAAACTCCTGATCACCTTCACCCAAAACACCCTTTAAAAGGTACAGTATGTACATTATAGGTCAAATATTTAGTTTCGTGTTGGTAAAAGTGCATTATGAAATAATTACAATGATTATTCTGAGCATATAATCCTAACCCTGAAACTGCACTCTGTTTAAATGGCCCCAGAATGTTGCCTCACATAGCGAAGGAGAAGGTCCTTTCTATGGAGGATGCCATGTTGCGCAATCATGTTTCTACAGTAGCCCACAATGGAACGAATAACGGTGTGAGGATTCTGTCGACAGTGCAGAAACTGCTATTTATCTCCTCGACCCCCTGACTTGAAAAAAAGACATAGAACAGTAAATTGCACAACTGGAGGAAATTTAAAAAAAGAAAATGAAAATAACGTCATCTGGGTGGATCATGTAATCTCCACTCTTGCAACTCAGTTTTGAGTTTGAGTCTCGACCCCTGATATGGATTCAGTAATCACCGCTATTCTGGTTAGGCCTTGAGAACCTTTACTTTCCAATCAGCGACAGGTCAGTGAGGTCACATGGCTTGTTATTATTATATACATTTATACAATTTCATTGAGCGGACACTACGTCTGAGGGTGGATGGAGAGACTGGGAATTGAACCCATGACCACCTACATTCAGAATGCATGCTCTTCCACTGAGTTGCAACCACCCCATATTGACTCAACATGGGATATTGACATACAGCTGATATCGTTTGGAAAAGGAAGAAGCGAATGGGACCCAGGATTGAACCCTGTGGCACACCACAACTAAACTTTCCTATCAAGAGAACACTCGACAATACTCAGCCGGAAGGTAGTTTACTATGATGTACACGGAACAATCAAACACTACATGATTTCCCTTTAAAGGAACACAAGTTATGTGTACTTCTCTGTCCTGTGTATGATTGAGACAATTACAATCAATTCTATATAATAATAGACCAAAGCTACTGACAGTATTTTGTTTTCTGCATGACTGAAGGTTTGACTTTACTCTGCTCATTACTCAAGGCACTAATACCGGTTCTTTGGATGCTTTGACAGTATTTGTCCACAGATTGGAAGAAGAATGGAGGGTGGCATCGTGTCAAACTGACTCATCTTCTTCCTGCATGTTTCGGCCGAATGAAATGATCTTTTTACTTTTTCTTTTCTCAGATTCATTTAAAGTTAGCCAAATTAAAAATATCATAAAGCTTAAAATCTTCTCAAGGACGGTACAAGGCTGCTGCCGTCAGACAGATCACTTGACAATTTCAAGAGGCAAATAAGAATTGGACAGAATTGGACGTCAGTTCAGCAAAAATCTGACTGGAAGGTGACTAACATGTATTTCTTCTTACTTCACATACAGTACCTGAGAGTTGCCTGGCAACAACTTTCTCAAGGACAATTATCATTAAATAAAGTTTGTTTTTTCTGTAGCTCTCTGACTGAGGAATAAGAGTGAGGGTGTGCTTTTAAAGCAGATTAATGGCTTGGGAGTTGCTCTGTGTTTAATTATATCTTTATGTGGGTTTTGTCAGACGTGGGAAATGAATGATGCTATAAGTTCACACCGTTGTTAAGAGTTATTCTTGCCAAGAGCATCAGAACTGTTTGCGAACAGAAACTAAAAAGTCAAGACAACTTAATAACATAATGAGTTAAAATCATCCCTCATTTTCAAACTGAACTCAACTGGATTTCCATTGAGAAAAAGAATATTAAATCTTTCACTGTAGCTCTGAGGCTCTACATCAAACTCATTTTATTATGTACAGAAAAATACATGAAAGGCTAAGCCACCATTAGAGCTAACCAAATAAATTGAATGTTGGTCAGTTACGCTGGATAATTAAAAACGAACGTCATCAAGTTACTACAAGAGGCCAATATCTAAATAGAATGAGTAAATAGGAATGGAAATAGAGATCTTCAGAAGCCTTGGATGGGATGAGAGTGTTGCTCGGAGGCTGATCACACACAGCGTGACAGCAGTGGGAACCTGTTCACACATGTAAGTCTCACACGCTGATGTCTGAATACGTTCCAACTGTCCCCACAGCAGCTATTCATGGCATCAAATGCGCCTTGATCTAGACAGTTTACATCCAATTACACGTGCATACAGGTTGCTAGCAAAGACCGAGGACAACTGCCGCCGTGCACAGTTGTAAAAAAACAAAAAGGAGTTCAATATGTCCATTCTGTGCTGATGCTAAACAGATTATACAGTCATGAAAACATCGTTTCATGTTTCATTTGTGCCAACAGGAAAGGGACTGACTTCGTTTCAAAACTGCTGTGGAACTGAAGCTCTGCGGTGCAATATCTCCATGCTGTTATGAAATCACTCCCTTTGTGGCTTTTTGTCCTTGAGGGTGTAAAGACCTTGTTTAGGAAATGGCCGTCACAGTTGTAGAAGAAGCGGTTTCTCAGTCTGGAAACATTGTGATCAGAGACTCTGAAACCCAAATCGATGGAGATAGTGACACTCTTCCAGGAACGGATTCCAGGAACTACACTGGCAGAGTGAACCCTGCATGCTCGTCTGTCTGACATCAGTCATTTCCTCAAGGAACAAAGCTGCTTAATTGCATGTGCTCCTGAACCTGCAAACACAACCAAATGTCTTTTGGAGCCAGTCGGAGCTGATTTTTTTGGTGCTGGCGCGGGGGGGGGGGGGGGGGGAAGAGGGGCCTTTTTTGGTGGGGGGGGGGGGGGGGGGGGGGGGGGGGGTAAGAGGGCTCATTTGCAGTGGGATGTCTGCTAATTAAACTGAGGCAAAGTGACGTAAAGGAAGAGGTGTCAAAGACGGGGAAGCTGCTCCCTGAAGCAGACCGAGTCCTACGAGTGTCACCTTCAGAATGAGGCCGCTGATGAAGCAGCAGTAAGAGGAGGAGCAGGAGCAGTGTGTCCTGTTGTCTGGATCTGCATCACTCTCTCATATTGTTGAGACTGTTCTTAAAAAGGTGCAGTGTGCAAGATTTGGGGACATCTAGAGGTGGAAGTAGCATGTTGCATCCATCAGCCCACCCTCCACCTTCACAACACGCAGGAGAACCTGCGGTAGACTTCAGGTGTCATTCAAACTCAAAGGATGTTTGGTATGTCCACTCTGGGCTACTGTAAAAACATGGCGGCCCCCATAGAGAGGACCCGCTCCTCCTGTAAATATACATGAATGAGCTCATTTAAGGGTAACGGGGGAAAATAATCACATTTAGGTGATTATAAATTCATGAAAATGTCAGTCTGAAATTGTTTTGTAGTATTTTTAGAAGTGATAAAAATCACCAAAATCTTAAACACTGCACCTTTAAAGACGGTATATAAAATAATGAGCATAAATTTACCCAAATGTTTTTTCATTACTGTAAGATGAGCCCTTGATATTTACATCCTCTTTACAGATGCCGCCATGTTTGTACAGTAGCCCAGAATGGACAACTGAAACACCCTCAACGACTATCGATTCTCCCACATGCTTGGAAGCAAAGAGTGAGGCGAGGGGGAGTTCTAAAACCAAAACCTCACCACTAGATGTCTCAGCATCCTACGCACTGGTCCTTTAACGACACACCAAGTAACTCCTCACATACCAAGTGGCTTGTTTACTCACAAAACAATTCAAACGACTCAAACTGCTTAAGGGAGGGGAATATGAGGAAACGAATGCAAATACAACAAAGGAAAGCGTGCACTTGGATAACTGCCCTGTGCGAAACAGGAAGTCTGTGAAACAACAGGCAGAAGCTGGCCAACGTACGTCAACCTCTAAAAGGAAGCAAAGTGCCTCCTGCTCTCCTGGATGGAAACATGCTGAAGCAGCAGCTCCCACACACCTGACTGTCACACAGGTGCACACACTCCACTCTCTGCTGCTGCTGTTTGTGTGGCAGGGATTTATGTCGTCTGCAGCCTCTGGACTTCCACTGATGATGGTGCATTTCATCACATTAACTGCAGCATTAACACCAGGGCACTTTCACTGGGACTGTTATTGAATGAGTATGCGTGAATGAGTGTGTGTGTGTGTGTGTGTGTGTGTGTGTGTGTGTGTGCCACCATCATTTGAGTTAACTGCCGTCTCTATAAATATCGCACAACCTGCAAAAGATTAATGTAATAACATCAACTCGTCTTCCTTGTCGTGTCCAAAGCAGCATTTATAAACACAAAACTCAAAGTAAGAAGAAGAAGAATATCACAAGTCATAAAGAAAAGCTTGTAGATCCTCACATTCTGTCTGGAACCAGGAGAGTGTCTGACTTTATGACAAATAATGAACAATTTATTATGATTTCACAAAATAACCTTTCAGTCTCAGGTCAAAAAGAAATGCTAAACTGTGTATATACAGTATATACACACACACACACACACACACATATATA
>JAFBJT010110352.1:35374-63619 GCA_016785325.1 Chascanopsetta lugubris
CAGAATTATAGCTGTTTAACACGAGAGTCCAAAGTGACAATAAAACAAATCTTTATCTCCGTGACAGGGCCGAAGTGTTGGTGGGGAAAAACACGACATACTGAACATGAAAGGTGAAACACCTCTACTGAATTCGCATGAATCACCAAAGACTGATCAACGGTGTTGTGTCTCCCGAGGGACTGGCAGTACTTTGCTATGCCTGTTTGGTAATCCAGCCCTAAGCAGCCTATCTCACACCCATGTGGCTACTGCAATTCTCAGCAAACTGCAAGGAACCAGACCACACACACACACTCACACACACACACACACACTCACACACACACACAATCCTTCCAAACAAAAGAGTGAAGGCTGACGGGCAGCCAACGCTGTACATTCACCTGCGTGTGCAAAGCTCAACTCACCTGTGTGCGGTAAGTTATTTACAGCCGGTCCTAAGAAGCGAGTGAGCCGTGTTTTCTGCCGCTCCGGGCTCCATGGCAACAACAGGTGCCAGTGTCACCAGGGCGGGCGAAGGAGTGAACTCTGCTTAATCCTAAAGACGGCAGAACAAAAACACCGGCGCTGGATCTAATTTACTGAGTATTCATCAGGGCAGAGGACATGGGCTCTGGGGAAAACAACATCCCGAGGGCTGTGAAACTCCACCTGTGTTGTCATTTTTGCTTTTTGTTGCACCACATAAAGATTAGACATGAGTCATAAGACAAATCTGCCTGCGTAGTGCTGCATCCAATAACAATCTTAATCAAGGCATTATCATGATAAACGTTGCACAAAAGTGAGCGGGCGCTTCATTTGTTAAAGGTACAGTGCGTGGGAGTTACCGACGCCCGGTGGTGAAATTACTTATTGCAACCGAGGATGAACGGTGTGAGACATCCTCACGAGCCAAAAGGTGTTTGGTTTTTCCATTCTTGAAAATTGTAAAAACACTGTGGTGCAATTTGGTTTACAATGTCAAGGGTGTCAAACTAATGGCCCGGGGGCCAGAACCGGTCCGCCAAGGAGCCACGGTCTGGCCCATGGGATGATTTTGCAGAGGGTCAAAGTTACAGGGAATGTGAGATGTTGTTTTATTGACCTGCACTAACAGTGCCAGGACACTAGGGGGAGCCTGTGCAGCTTGGAATTGGTGAGTTGGAGAGAAGAAAGTCAGTGTTGTGACTTATGTGATGTCAAACAATAAGTGACCACGGGCTGATGGAGGCGACATTAAAGTGAAAGTCTAATTTCCAGCTTTGTAACAGCCTGTTTACTTTTCATCAATAATTCAGATTATAACGACATGTTGCCTAATGCGCCTTTAAATGAATGTGACAATCTACTGCACGATAATCTCTGTGGCAACCTTTGATAATGAATCCAGCAACACGCAGCGGTGGTACTTACCTTATCAGTCACTTCATAATTAGTTATTAACTTCACCGGCTCTGTAACAGATTATCACTCACAATCAAAATACAAGCAACATGGTGCAGTTTGAAAGGTGTTTGGATAGAACCTGTGTGCTCCAGATCAGATGACTGTGAATATGAAGGCAGGGCCACGTAGGAAGTCTGGCAGCTGTTGATACACAGGAGTGGGATGTCGGAGCACCCACTGTTGTGTTTCTATCATCTGGTCCATAACTCTTGTAGCATATTAATCACTGGGTGAAGCGTCAGGAGCCTGGTTTCTGTTTGACATCTGCCAAGAAATCTCAACATGCACACAGTCTCCATTTACAGCTGGCTGGATACACATGTACAGCTTTTGACCTTTCATCCGAGTTAATATTGATGAACTTGCTGCATTATTGGCACAGATGTTGAGTTGTTTTTTTTTTGTTGCTGTACAGAGATAGATGATTTTCAGTTTACATCACACAAGTGGGAGTGATCTTAAATTAGCCAGCAAGACTTAAAGTTGCACATATCCACTATAAATGGCAACGGTTGCTCTTATACTCTGAAGTGGACTCTGATATGAAACTACATCAGGAAAAGAAAGACTCAAAGGTAAATGACTACTTGGGATTAACAACCATGTATTATAAATAGTTAATGGTACTCAAATGCCAAAGTCCAGGTGTAAATCAAACTGCAAAAACAAAGCAAAACAGTAAAATAAGATAAGGTGTGCATGAAAAAGAGACGTCTAATGGAGGACTCGTTACAGCAGAATACTCTTTGCCTCACAATTCACTTCCAGACATGTAGGTGAGCGTATGGAAGACTTCAGTCGTCATTAAAGACAACTAAAATGTTGTTTAAACGTGGTATTTAGCTGCAAATCCACCACTAGGTGTCCCTGAATCCTACACACTGAACCTTTACATGGTTAAAGTACTTCACTTTAAATAAAAATACACGTGTTTCATCAGTTAATCCAACATCCTGGCTTGGTGTCGTGTTAACTGACTCGTAAAAGCGTCACACCTCTACACACAGCATCAAGACAAATGACACAGATGAAATACATTTTTTTTTCTATTTAATTAATATAAATCACTAATTGATATAAAATGTTAAAGAAATAAAAAAAAAAAAGGCTGAAGTTTGACTTCATTTACTCGACGATGCACGCATTAAGACAACAATGCACGCGTTAAGACAGTACGCAGGCTTTACAGGCTTTTACTTACACGCCTCTGGAGAGACAGAGATCAGCATCGACTAGCAGATAATGTATTTGTTCTTTTAGCATTTGTGTCTGTAAAGCTGAAGAAAACAAAGCATAGCACATGTAATATAAGTCAATGTAAAACTCGTGGTGATACATAAAAAGTCTGCGACAGAGTACCTCCGGTTGAATATATCAGGAAAACAAGGTGTACGACTACGTTACAGGATTGTCAGGATTCCGAGGAGCTTGTTCTGACAGCGTTGTAAACAGTGGTGCATAATTCACTACGTAAAACAACACTACTTTGCTGCGTTTCTGAAAGTATGCTTTGATATATTGGCAGGTTAGACTAGCAAGTTGATGTTTTTTTTCCAGGTGAATCCATCGTGAATCAAACAAATGACGCAGCGTGATTACGGAGATAACGTGAACCTGCTATCATGTTCTGACATTTTTCAGAGCGACAAAAAAAAAAAAAGGCCGTCAAACTAAATCTGTGGTTCTAACAAATGCAAGTCTAAACAAATGCCCAGGTAACAGTTTTCTTCCTTGAGGAACATTTCTAACAGTGTTACAAGTTGAGTAGATCATTTTCCTATTTTCCGAGACCACTGGCAGTCTCAGGAATGCCCGGTAAGCCATCTTTGGATGCCAAAATGTGTCCCCCGCCAAGTGTTTTAAAATAAATACAGGTCTGTGCCACTATAAGGGCACTGAACCATTCCCCCAAGTCTTTTGGATTTCAGAGATTTCTCCACACTGCTCCATCTCCTGGATGCCTTCAAAAGGTCTTCCGTCCACTGGCAGCCTCAAATGTCCGTTTTGATTTTGTCCAGAGAGTTGTCGATCTTTGTGAGAGTCTTTTTGATGCGTAACGCTGTTAATCTGGCTGATGGATTCTGGTACCAGCACTCCTTCATGAGCTTGGCCATGGAGGTTAAAGTCTGAAAATGAAATTGCGGGGAGATAAATCGATTAGCATGTCCCATGTCAACATTGGAGCAGCACTCGAGATGTCTTGTGTACGGATTTCAAAAGAATAGAATAGAGTGGAATAGAATGCCTAGAATGGAAGGATGCTGGGGGGGCATTACGCGATGCCTGGTGACACTTTGAATTGTACTCACTGGGTCTGAAAACCATCTATTGGGGATGTTGGGTCTCTGCTGATCCACACACACAACCTTCTTCATGTCCTCAAAACTGGGATCACTCGGGACCACGTCATGAAACGGGGGTTTGTAGTCCTCTACGATGCCTAGAGGTACGACAGAGAGGTTGTGACGTTGCATGAACACATAGATGGACACATTTTGAGTAGGGGTCCTTGAGGGTATTGAGGGGTGCCTGCTATTCAGACTTCTACACATTCTCCACAAAGCCCTATTGCATCAGAGCTTAACCGAGGCCTCCACATGAACACAGACCCCAATGCTGGGCCCTGAGGTACAATGCAAACACCCTTAACGTGCAGATATTGAAGGAGCAGTAGTGTCGAGTTGGAACTCTGACCATTGCTGACTGTCCTCCTGGCGATCTCCCACAGGACAAGACCCAGCGCCCAGATGTCCACTCTCTTGTACGACTCGAAACAGTCCATCTGGATGGAGTCGTCCAGCACCTCAGGGGCCATGTAACGCTTGGTGCCCACTTTCGGGTTGTTCCCCACATCCAGCTCGTTGGTGTCTTGAAAATGCATGACTGCCAGACCTGAAACATGAAAACACACAGACGTTAAAAATGCAGAACAAACATGATTTGACCGGTCTCATAATTGGTTCTTAAACTAAACCAGGGTTTTAAGCTCTTTCCTTTTAAATGAGCACTATGAAACGTTCCCCCTTCGGCAGATGAATGGAACACTCGTGCATCAGCAGATTTAATGCCGAATCACCACTGGTTGTTTGCAAACAGTCATTTTCCCCTCTCATACAGGACGTTCAGCAATACAACTCTCAGGAGATAGACTGCACCCTAATACAAGGGGCAAGAAGCCATGTCAGGCCAGTTGCAGCATACGGAACACTGGTATATTAGTTAAAAGTGGTTCTCTCCTTTGTTTGGTTAAGCGTGTGGGTGGTTCATTTCGCAGTATTGAGAGGGGCATGGATGGAGAGTTTACAAAATTGTTGAGGCCCATATTAAAAGCTGTGTTTCACAAAAAGCGAGGTCAAATCTGAGGTCCAAAATTTGTGTTCAAACTCAATTTTATGAGAATCTTTTAGAAACGCGACCCATAAGCTTGAAATTTGTAAGCTCTCTCAAAGTTAAGCAGAGTTTACTTTTGAAAAGCGGCTTTGAAGCAAAAAAAAAATAACTTGTCTGAAGCACAATGTTATGGAACGCGGTCAGACAAACATAGTGGGGAACAAACAGCATGTCTATCACAACATATTCTCACCGAGGTCGGCAATGCAGCACTGTCCGTTCTTTTTAACGAGTATGTTTTTGCTCTTGAGGTCCCGGTGGGCGATGGCCGGTTTGCCCTGCGTGCCGAAGATCTCCACGTGGAGATGCGTCAGGCCGCTCGCGATGGACAGGGCCATGCGGAGGCAGCTGGACGCATCGAGGGTGCTGAGTTGAAGGTAGTCGTACAGGGAGCCCATCTCGTGGAAATGTGTGATGAGCCACAGCTGAGTGCTGGAATTCCTCGAGGTCATGTCAGATGCTATGAAGCCTGAATCAAGAGACGTATAATTCAGTGAGCTGAGATGTTGAATTTCTGATTTCGAAAATAAACAAGTGATGAAGTATATGAAGACGCAGTCACAAAGTGCAGCAGTAGAAAGTTGAAACAAGGGAAATAAACCAAGACCTGACATGTAACATGTATATATTGTATGTATGTGACAGCCCATTAAACCGGACCCCGGTGATGAATTCACAACATACCCAGGATGTTCTCATGCCTTAGCAGCACCGTGTTGTAGATCTCAGTCTCTCGGAACCAGGACTTCTCATCTCTGGAGGAGAAGATTTTGACGGCAACGTTTTCCCCCTGCCACTGACCCCTCCACACTTCACCGTAACGACCCTTGCCTGCAAATCACAAACATGGAGGACAAGGAGAATCATAAACAATATCTGTGGCGCAGCACAAGACTCAAGGTAGATTGGTTTGTGAACTCTACACGAAAGGTAGATAACTGGTACATGGTGGATGCTGGAGACCATCCAAAACCAATTCAATTGGAATCAAAATGTTTTCCCCAGAAAGATGAAGTTTGTGAGTACATTCACAGTAATGAGAAACTTGAAAACTGGCCGGATTACAATGGTGATATTTACCGAAAGTTTGATTGCAAAGTTAGCTGTGATTTGATGCACAGTTCAGACCTGATGCTTGAAAAATGTGCCAGTTTTATGTAGTAGTAAACAAACAAGGCATTATTCACTTGTTTGACTTGTATTTTTTAGTTAATGCATACTACTGCCACCTGCTGTTGATAAAAGGAACTTTTCCAAAAGCCCAAATACGTAGCCTAGGAATGTTATCTTTAAAAAAGCACTTCATTGGTTTAGGATCCAAGCACATTTCTGACTTCTCCATCCTTATGAATCCTCCACATTCCTCAGATTATTGAATGTTTGCTCAGTCAATGTTCCAAGGCGAGGAAGTAAAGATGAAGAAGAACTCTTTTCTTTGTATGCCCTTCAAGCCTTGTATTAACTTGAGAATCTTTCAAACGAAGGCCTAAGCTTCCAGTATGCAGAGTTTTACATGAGAAACATCAATACAAAAATAATGTATCTGTATTTATTTCATATGAACCACTCGAAGTATGTGGTGGTGTGTGTATCTGCGAGAGGTGCTCTTCAGTTTTCATAATCTTGTTGGGCAAATCCTGCATATTATACCTTTAGAAAAATATAGATAGTATAATATAAAATAGTGGTGCTTATCTGTATTGTTGAATTTTCTTATTATTTATTACTATACAACAAATTATATCAAGTCATGCTATGTGCAATTGCCTCAGTGTATGAACGTTTCTCTACAAATAAATCTACCTTTCCCTCTTTGAACTGTCCACACACACACACAATTCATTTTGTGCACGTTCACTCTATCACAACTTCAAAGTAGCTTCACAACACTTCAAAGATTCATTCAAAGATGGTGATTCTTGTGCACAAAGTATATGTGCATGTGTTGAAGGATGTGTCCCTTTCACAGATGGAGGCAAAAGAGAAAAAAACAAGAAACAATGGACATGAGAACCGGAAAATCCAGTCTGGAGGATTATGAAAGAGCGACACCCAGCACAACAGGTTCTCCTCCACGCACTCTATGGTATGACTTCAATATTTTGCTGCTCTGTGAGACATACAGAAGTCCAGCCACCTTCCATTTGACTTGAAAGCGAAGGGTCTTAAGTATTGCACCTGGTGTGGTTTCCTTTACAAAACCTGGATTTGAATGTCCAACAAACAGCACAGCTGCTCCGAGGCTTAAACCGAGCCAGGACCACCTTTCCTTCAGGACTTCAACCACAGCCTGCGTCTCCTTTGTCTGCACGGTGGGAGTGCCTCGCCGGATTGAATGAGAAGGCTGAGTGGTTTTGTCCTTTTTGTCCAGGCAGTGCTATTCTAAATATGAAAACAGCCTTTACCAAGACACTTACCCACACACTCATTGAGTGTAATTTGTCGAGCAACGGTTCTCTGAACCAGGAATGGGAGCCCCGAGCCACTGCCTGAAGTGCAGGAATGATCCAGCAAATCCTGGGAGAGAGAGAAAAGAAACAATAAGTAAAGGGCTTGTGTATTTGCATGTGAGTGAATAATACAAGAGGGAGAGCCGTCTGAATGAGAACCTTCCCCGAGGAGTCCTGTGGTTCAAGCTCCGAGAAAATAATGAAATAAGGAGCTAAAATAATGCCAACACAAGCAGGCCTCCTTTTGATGTGGCACCCACATGAGATGGAGGGGGTAAGCTGTATGTGTGTGGGTGTGTGTGTCATCAGTGCTGGGGGTGCAGAGTGCCCCCTGCTGAGTAAACAACAGAAGTGCCACCCCCTCCCTGATGACTGGGGTGGGCGCTGGAGATTTTATCTAATCCAAGAGCCAGACTTCAAAACAGGCGCATTGCTGCTAAGCCTTTTATTTTTATCTCCGCCGAGACACGTGCAGCGCACCGAAGCGGACACAGGGGGGCAGTGCACAGCAACCGAGTCAGAGATCTGCTGGGCAAAAAACAACTGACTAAACTGAAATAAGGGGGAAGGTTGAGGATTGAAAACAACAGCGGAGAGTGATGCCTCAGATAAACAGATGCATAATGCAAGAGCTGCCTGACAGACAATTTGGAATCACAACACAGAAATGTGAGACAGAGGCCATCAAATGAATGATGAGCTCCTCTGCAGAGGGAGGATTGTTTTTGAGGAGGGTACATTTGGGCCACGGCGTCACACAGCAGCAGAACGCAATCAGAATGCTGAGATATCATTATAATCAGAGACGACTTCTGGGCAGCAGGCAGCACTGGGACAGGCACATGTGTTTCAGTCTGATTCGCTTTTCACAGCTAAACCACCGTTGCTAATAACATTTTTCATGGTGCTGCCAAGCATTTTTTAATTACGCTGAAACAAACACATTCTGTGGCTCCATATCCGGGTCTCTCATTGCCAGGGGTATTGATGGACTTTGGAAATAGCTTGAGATGGAGCCAAATTCAGCAGTTTCTCATATGTAAATAGATAAATGATCACACTTGAAGGACTGAGAGTATCGAATACGAGTTTAAGAATGATGGATAAACTGCATATTCGGGGACTGGGAGAGTTTTGATTTGATGAGATCCAAAAAAGACATGTGAGGTTGTGAAGTTGCTTCCTTTACAAAGACATGTAAATACATAATGGATGGTCGTAGTAACAGTCAGGATTTTCGTTTTGGGCACAGACAGACCGAGCACACAACTTGATTACACAGTGTGTGAGCCAGTATGTGTGGTTTTTCAGACGCAACGCTAACCACAGGACTCCACCTAAACTCTGGATCAGTTTAGAGGGCCTCCAACCATAAACATCCCTGCAGAAAACGTACAATCCACGCTCGAGTGGAGAGAAAATAAATAGCATGAGCCTCTCCTCCAACCAGCAGCAGGAACGTCGGAGAAGAGGCAAAACAAGTCAGAGGGTTTAAGGAGTTTTCTTTTTTTTTCAGATACAGAAAGAGCAACGCCCACAAGTGGTTTTAAACAAGTCAACTCAAGACTTGAACAGCTCTTCTATGTTGATAACATTTACTGACATAAACAAAACGCTGCACAAACAAATGTCTAGTGTCATCATTGACACCGGTTTTCAGAATGCAGAGTGGATTTGTACCATTTCACTTGACCTAGAGTTTGTGTTTGTGTATTTGTGGAACAAAGAATCGAAGCTAAAAGGGCCAATTAATTCACGTTTTATCGTTAATGTCTCTAGAAAAAAAAAGAAAAGACTAACCCGACAAATATTTTGTCGAAGGGATAAACATCTTTCGACAGCTGCTCATCATCATCTGTTCCCTGTTCGTGCCATGTTTGCTTCATCATAGCGTGATGGTGATGCCACCAACTGACTGGGTAAATCTCAAATCTGGATTTAAATGAGGCAAACAATGTTTATCATACCCTGGTGTTTGCGTTGTGTGTGCGCTGCCGCCTTGTTGTAAATGAATTGTGTACACAAAAGAGGCAGAAGTCCCATAATCCTCATGTGAATGCTTCAAGTTTATACAACACATAATTTTGTAAAGGGGTTTTCCATCTGTGTTATTGGTGCTGAGAGGGGCTTCAGAGACTCCCTCTATGATTCAGGTATAAAGCTAAATGGTCAGTGTGCCACCCAAAGTCAAAAACAAAAGATTTGCTGTCACACTCACAATGATTGATGGGAGATTTAATACAGGATATAACTTAGGATGGCATTTAAATCTACACCGGAAGGTTAAAACAGAACTGTTGAACACGAGTCAAGGATTTAAACTAGGGTCTTTTATACCTGTATTTTCGGTACAACCATTTAAATATACTTTCTGTGCAGCTGCAAAAAGATGGATGCCAGCGCAAAGAACATACAACATGAAATTCTAATATCACGGGCACGTTCTACAATAATGAAGATTATTGCCAATTGAATTCACTGCGCGACTCACCGCCAGAGTGCTCTCTCCCACGTTCGACGCGATGAGACCGTCTATGGTTCCATACTCGGCGTCTCGTGATGTGAGTCTCTCCATCTGGTTGTGGTGAATGCGTCTGAACACCAGGATAGCAACGGCCGAGAGGACGACGAGGACGATGATGGGTGCCACGATGACGACTGTCAGTGTGGTCACGCTGTAGTTTGGCAGCTCCTCGGCTGAAAGACAACGTGAAATGATTCATCAAACTAGGAATTTGAACATTTGTTCAAAAAGTTGATGTAGAGCCATAAAGTAAACTATACATTTGACCTTTGGAGTACAGACAAAACAAACAACACAAACACAAAAACAGAAAAAAAAAGCCTATTTGTTTTTAAGGGCCAATAGAATTATTTGAAGTTGGTCAGTCTGACTCCCAATCTTTGGAACCAATATCGACAGAAAAAAGTCTTTACGTTACATGAAGTAAGTCTGATTTGTAAAAATAGCCAAAGTAATGCACTTTTTAATCTTCATCTGAGATTGATACAAATACATAAATAAACTTCATCTGTGACAGTAAAAACTAAATCCAGATACAGATCTTTGGCAAAATTACAAATATCTGCCCCAAATAATTGACTAAATTAATAAAGAGATACTTGTTTTTTTTTAAGTTTAGATCTGGGATAGAAAAAAACAAACACAAAGAGCCAAACACGTCCCAGATCATGACTATAATATTGAAATCACATTAGGGATCTGTCACGTCATCTGACGTCTACTTGCTTTTTTTAAGCTGCATGTGGAAAACATCTGGCTCAGGTCACATTCAGACACAAAAGAGAGGGACTGGGTTTGTTCGTTTTCTCTCAGGCTCTGATGTGTTCGGAGGCAAAGTCGTGGGCCGGGTTACAGCCAAACTGTAGTTTGCAGTGTAGTGGGGAGTTGTTAAAGAAACCGGTTAAGGTTGAGGGTAAGTGGCTACAGTATATACACAGACACACACAGTGACTCTCAGCCTTAACTGACCACCATTCACACTTTCCAAACATTCCAAGGCAAAGAGAGCTCTGCTTCGCCTGCAGCACAGACAATGATCCCCTTTTCTCAACTCGCATAATGAACTCTTTCTCCCAAATACACATAACTGCTAACACATTCGGGGAGCTCACTGGGTGAGAATCAAAGATAGGGACATTTGAATTCAATCAGAGAATTTGCAGAGGATCCTTTGGCTTGAAAATGTGTATCTCTCATCTGAAGTGTACCACTACTAGAATCTTCATAACAAGCTGGGTATGCATATACTTTTTTTTTTTTTTTTCAAACTTGGATCCCAAAAATCTGAGGAGTAATGAAAGTTTAAATATTCATCTTTGAAAAATGTAGAGATGATAAGATTGCTGTCTAGGGAAATGTAAAATTGAAGGAGACAAAAGAAGGCAACAACAGCTCTGTGTGTCGATGCCTTCCCTTCATTCCCAGGTGGCCTCACCCTCTGAGCTTGAGACAGCCAGCTCTGACAGCAGGTGCAAAGTGGACCATGACTAAATCATATTCAAGTTGCCCACAGTCTCCCCGGCTCTGCTTTAAGAGATGCCAGTAGTGTGACCACACAGCGGTGTGGTCTGCGCCAAGCCAAACCACAAGGACCAGCCACGACAGACAGTTCCACTACGACTCCGCAGAGAATGACAGGGCAGGAATGTGTGTGTGTGTGTGTTACAGTGGCACCACCTACATCAACAGTCGTCCTCTGAGCAGATGAAATGAAAAATGAAACCCTGAGATCAATGGATGGAGTTCTGCAGCCTTGTTGTTCTGTACTTGTGTTGCACTGCCAGTACTGTACCTTTGACTGGCAGCTGCACAGTGCTGTTCATGTTACACAGGGGCCCCTGGCAGCACTCCACAATCTGGTCCTTGGAGGGTGGGGTCTTGCAGGTCATTGTGCTCTGCGCGTAAACCTTGAAGCATCCCTTCTGGTACACCAGCGAGCCACCACTGACCGTCAGAGAGGAGAAGCACTGGTGGCCCATGCAGCGATTGCCCGACGCGCACGAGCTGCCCTCGCACACACACTCGTGCTCCAGTTTGATAAGGGCCTTCACCTCCTCCTCTGCAAAAGAACCAGGAAGAAGATAGCGTTTAGGGAACTTCCTACTATCGTTGTGTCACTGCCGATATGACTGATGCTTCTTTAAAACAGCAAATGCAACAAAACTATTTTGTTGTAAACGGGACACTTGGGGGAGATATCAGCCCAACTTCCACCATCTTAAGCAACAGCAGGTCCAGCGGGAACACAAACCGAGAGAAATGTGCACAATGTGTACAAAGTCACCTTTCCCGGGAGCCTGTACGGTGACGTTCATGTTACACAGATGGCCCTGGCAGCACTTGACAACATGGGCTGGCGAGGGTGGCGTGGCACAGGTGGTTCTGCCCTCCTCGTCGTCCCTCAGGCAGCCCTTCTGTTGGATGGCCACCCCATCAATCATCTTCAGCGAGGAGAAACACTGCTGCCCCGAGCAGCGGCGGTCACGCTCACACACGGCGCCCTCGCACACACACTCCTGGTCCCGGAGGACTGGTCTGCCAGCAGACAGTTCTGTATCTGATGAGAGGAAACAGATATGGAGAGAAACCCATTAGAGCGATACCATTAGTATCCCATTCAATTAAATGGCATTCTCTCAGATCAGAAAACACGCAGGTCCAAAATGTCTGTGCTGGCCAGTTATTGAAGAGGCCGCTGAATTTTAAATGTGTCCGAAAATACTTACTCAACACCTGATTATATCGAAACCATTTTTTTCCCCACATACAACATCTATTCAGAAAGGCATTCTAATATATTTCCCATTAGCCAAGTCTTTTGAAATGTTTTATTTCAATCAAGCTCGCGGTTGGAATTTGATAAAAAGCTATGACTTACCTACTGAATATATGGGTAAGCAAGAGCTATAATCATGCAATAACGTAATGTATTTCTTAAAGACCCCTTCTTATTAAGCTGTGAATACCTCACCTTTCGCTGGTGACTGCAAAGAGACGTTCATGTTACACAAATCCCCATCACAGCATTCTACCACCAGCTCAAGGGACGGTGGGCTTCCACAGAGCAGGGACGCTTCACTCCCCTCAACGCAGCCCCTCTGAAGGACCGACGTCTCGTTCAGTGCTGAGAGTGAGGTGAAGCACTGCTGGCCGGAACAACGGTCCCCACTACTGCATGAGGACCCTTCACACACACACACGGAGTCTCTTGTGTTGCCCTCACCTGCAAAAACCCAATAAAGACAAAGAATCAGTATGTTATGTCACACGTTGGGAGTTCCGCGTTGTTCATGTCAAGATGTTCATATGCATGGATGGCGTTGGTGAACACGCATGGGTACAAGTGCCAAAAAACCTCCACTTTATGCTGCATTCCACTGCCACTGCAGTTGTTTAAAATAACAGAGCGAGACAGCAGATGAGAGGGAGACAGACAGAGGGGAGGTGGTGGCGAGAGGAAAAAAAATGTGTGAATGTTTCGTCTGTGAGTTTAAGAGACTTGAGAGGGGCAGGGAAGACAGGGGCTGGGAGACTCTGTGTGTGTGTGTGTGTGTGTGTGTGTGTGTGTATTTGAGTAAAAGGGAAATGGGGAACAGACATCAACAAACCTTTAAAGATACTGCAAATACTCAGGACCCCTTCTGACATTGCGTGACCTACTGTAATCTTGTTCCTCTGCAGTAATGAGGCTGGCGGCTTTGCGGCACATTCAGACGAAGCAGCCAATTCGACCAGATCCCATCTATTTAGGCTAGCGGACGGCTATCCCCCGTTTAGCTACAGATTTCTGATGTAAAGAGCTGTGACACGCGACTACGAACGACGACGAGTCTTACCTTCCGAACGAGAACAGGAGAGGACCAGGACGATCCAAACCAAAAGAAACGTGTCCCCAGCCGTCATCGTAGACCTGGGAGGGGGAAAAGGGAAAACAAGAAATAAACATTCAGGCAGCAGAGGTATAAAAAAAATGCCTCATGAATACATGCACATATTGTAAGTTAAAGAAGGTCTGCAATCATGTTGGAAATAGAAATAGAAAGCGGTGACTTTCGTGGGTTTGAATACCTTTTGGTATTTTTACTCAGAGCAACACAGGACAAAGTGATAGAGGGAGAACAGGATCAGCTGTCGACCTGAGCACATTATTGAGCACAATTATACGGAGGAAGACCTTTTCTTGTCTCTCAGAAAAAGAGTCAACATCAAGTTTAAAATGCTCAAGTAAAGTGGGTCTCATGCCTTCCTGTTGTCCTGGCAACAAGGCATTGACTGGCAAGCAATGGGGAGACTGGTACTCTCCTATTGGCTGCGCCTGTGTGTGTGGGGGTCTCTGTCTGTGTGTGCATCTATGTGTCTGTTGGAGGGACAGGCTGCCTGGCAGTGAGGGGAGAGGAGCAGACAGACGTGAGGAGGAGGAGGAGGAGGAGGAGGAGGAGGAGGAAGAGGAGGAGAAAGAGGAGCACAGCGGGCAGAAAAGGCGTGGGTGCCCAAATACTATCATTTAGAGAGCAGGAGACGGTCTAATCCTTCAATATTTAATGTGTCTCGGGCGACGTCAACATACGGCGCGCAGTTATGTTTGTTTGTTTGTGCCGTGACAGATTTGACCAGACACCCGTTTAGCTCGGAGCGTTAACTCCAGGGGGGAATAATCCCCCCCTAACTACCCATTTAAAAAAGATGATATGTGAGCATTGTGGAAACATCGGAGCCTGAAGCGTGCCCCCTTTATGCCGCACTAGGCACCACGGGCCTTTATCTTGGCAGCGTGTGTGTGTGTGTGTGTGTGTGTGTGGGTGGGTGGGTGTGTGTGCCTCCGTGCCACTGATAAATACCCGAGCACCCCCGCTACCTCCACCCCCTCCAAGCCTTTGTGCCCATCTCCCAGACATAAATGATTAAGCACGTAATGTTAGTATTAACCCAACGGCGGCGTCTGCACAGGCCACTCACACACAGACCACATGCTGCTCTTTTAATCAGACCACAAAACAGGGGCTGCCACACAGAGATAATCAGCAACTCTGTCTGCCCCTCCTGGCCAGGGGAAAAGAGACAGGGGAGCTGGGGATGGGAGGCAAGGAGCGGGTAGGAGGGGCGGGGGGCATGAGGAGGTAAGGGAGGTATTGCCAGGGGCAACTGGGAGCCAATGGATCAGCGAATGGAGAACAGGGGACCAGTGAGGAGCAAGCTACCAGGGTGAGGTGGGCTAAAAGAGGGGAAGTGGGACAAGGAGGAGTGTGGTGACAGCACCCAGGGGGTAAACTGGGGAAGAGGGGCAACATGCTGGTGGGGGGGGGGGGGGGGGGGGGGGGGGGANNNNAGGAAACGAGACAAAGGGATAAGATGGGGCTGAGACGATACGTCTGGAGCCAAAAAAAAACAGGTTTTGTCCGACTAGTCGTCTCGTTATTGACTCATATATCATTCATGTAGAAAGACAACAGAGAGCTCTACATCCTGACTCACACACTGCCGACAGATCAATAACTCACCACAATTAACTAAGTCGAGCGTGTCACGGGGGCTGCACTTAATGGCTTCAATTAGTGTAGGTAAATGATTTGCTGCATTTTTGTTTACATTTGCGTCTGAAACACTCTCGGCGGGCCGGTGAAATCATCTCAGTCTCTGTTCATCTCTCCCCCGCACGTACTTTGTCTTGAATACGCTTTCATAAGCCGTGAGCTGCGCAGTGACGACCAGGCAGCCACAGCAGCCCGGTTATGCGCTAACTGTTTTGTATATACACAGCAATTATGTCGGTCCCGGTGCTGCAAAGCCAAGGGCCTTAGGAGTCATCTGGCCAGTTACATTTTACGGCCTGCATTTCTATTTACGGTTCCTATTGCATGTGCACAGTAAAAAAAAAAGAAACTACTACATTGTGTAAACACAAGGCATGGCCAGCCCGTCTCGTATATCACGACGCCTGCAAAGGGCTCTGCTGGATGAATACATGGCTGGGACTTGTACTGATATTGGAAACCAGAGACGGGATTCTTGGGAAGGAGAGAGAGGCCGGGCCAGCATCTGCAGAACCAATCGTGATCTGAGCAGTTTGTGTCACTGCAAGCGAACGTGTGTGTTGCAGCGCTCTATCCCTGCGTATTGAATTCTCTGGCAGTGTTCTGCAGTGTGTGTTCACAGAGCTGACATCCTGCCAAGGATGTGCTCTTATTTCCCCCTCCTCCTTATCTGTCTCAACCCCCATCTTTCCTTTTATTCACTCTTCCTGTGTCCTCTGATGTGGTGTTGTAACAGACAACCAGTGTGAATACCACATGGCAATTATAGCCTCAGATATACCATAATTAGCTGTGTTAATAGCAGCTGGAGCTAACGATGTAATGGGTCTTACTAAATAACCACGCAATCCAAGTTTTTACACAAGCGTAGACGAGCGATCTGATGAAAATACAAACATAAACATTGTTCCCACCCATTAAGGTCATGGTCCTTTCATTTGACTTTCTCATTCAGCCTGTGAAGGTCGTGTAGTTTATAAGGTTCTCTCTTCCAAATGTCTTGAGCAGCATTCGAACGAGACTCAAAAACTACAATTGGGTCAAACGAGGAGCTTTAAGTATAAAACAGTCTAATTAAAGGCCAACACACTTAGGTATCCTAACTATAACTAAATAACGTGACTTCTGTCACCAAACATATGCTATCTAGGACGACTTCAAATATGTGCTCTTACCATTTGAGCCTGAACATCTTCTATATTTACAATAGAAGTTGTGAAATGGGATTTTGCGACAATTTCAGGAACGTTCAAACGAGGGGTGGGGCTTCAAAGCAGCGATGTACTGTCTTTTCCAAATACGCCCTGGTCTATGAAGTCGGATCAAGTCAGTCCTTTGCCACAGTCTCTGCGTAGCTACATGACCGAAGCAGAGCAGGGTGAGGAAAATCTTCAGAGAAATGTAAATATGCATTGGAGCGACGCAAAGCGCAGAAGTTACCACGAGTCGGTCCCGGTTCCTCCTACACACACTCAGCTGCCTCTGCTTCTGTGCCGCAGTCACTTTTATTGATGTTAGTTGTGTTTTGGTATCGTTATAATATCAATTTCAATGAACCTCTCAGTTGTTTGAAGTACACAGGTAGAACAGAGGATAAAGAGAGTCAACACAGTGGCAAAGAAAGCCCGATAACACTGACTAGTAGATGGGTTGCGCATTTGTAATCCAACACATTCACACGAGCGCACGGCCATACCTGCAAACAATGGCGTTAGTTAGCTGCATACGGCGTGACTCGGTTATTTACATTCTTACACACAGCCCTGTTTACCAGTCATCTGAGCTTCATTGTGTACAGGAATGCATCCCTGGATTCTTTCTGTATCACACACAATCTGGTTGTATTTTGACGACAGCACTTTTGCTATTACGTCCTGAATAGGTACTATTACTTCAAACTGATCACTTTGAAATGCGTTTAGGCCTCGTCTTATATAAAGAATCAACGTTTTACAACCACAGGTATTTTTTTGCCAGTGATGCCCGAACCTCAGAGATGATAAAGTACACCGACCTGGGCCGTGAAAACATAAAGTTCACGCTGAGTTCAAATCGAAAGGGTCCGACAGAGCGCGGCCTGAGGAGAAGCAGTTCAAATATACATGGCCCAGTGAGAAGCGTGTCAGGAATTGACTCCCGCTGCGCCCACGTACCTGGAGGGACATGAAAGTCATCCCACAAATCAAGGCACCCATTTTATGACGCCACGTTTCTTCCACCAGACTCTTCCCAGTGATCCCTCTCCAGATGGGCTGCACAGATAAGCACTCCTCTAAGATGCTGAGCAGATCTCTACGTGATTAGACGATGATGGTTAAACGTGTCCCTCAAATACTGTGAATGATAGAACTAAAGCTTATAAGAGAAGCTTTGATGATTGGAATACACACTCCCACTTACAGCTCTTTAGGTTTCTAGGCTCGGTTGAAATTGCCACACATTTGAAAATAAGCGTTCGACTACGATTAAATGTGCGGTGTGTAGAATCAAGTGACATCTAGTGCTGAAGTTGAATGTTGCAGCTGAATGAATTCTTGGAGTGGAAGGGAGAGAGGTATGGCGTAATCAGCTGCAACATGCAACTTCACCACAAGATGACACTACATCCAACACACCATACCTAAAAAAAAAATCCACATATAACAAAAACATCAAAGCAGACTGGGTTTGCAAAGACCTTCAATCTTGGAACGTTGCATATTTTGATCCTGTTTGTCATTAATAGGAGGAATTATAAAACTGACGTGATGTCAAAGTATATTGGTTAAGCTGTGTAAATATTTCATGTCTGTTTTGTATTCAGGTCAGGACGAAGGAGAGAATGACAAAACACTATGCTGTCTGATGAGCATGGTGTATCACTGAGGGTGAGCAGGGAGGAGGCTGGAAGCCCTGCAGGAGCTGCTGAGTCATCATGCTGGCAGAGAAGGAGACGAGAGGTGGAATCTGTGTCTGAGCTGGCAGGCTGGCACAGTTACCATGGCACAAATAGCCCGGGCACCGAGGAAACTGCAGCAACACTGCAGGGAGGCGAGCGAAGAAACAGACAGAGACTGGGGCAATGCGGAGCCTTGCTGTTTGTGTCCCTGTCCTCGTCCGCGACCCAGACCCAGACAGCCAAAGTGCCAGCATGCCATCAGGGACACACAGATGGTTTGCTCCTAGGTGGATGTGGGTGTAATACAGACCCGAGGGCTAAAGTGGCTTTCTTTGCTGCAACCCACATTCATATTCACACTACAGCTCAGCAAATCAACACACTCATCACAGTCCAAAATCTCTGCCTATGTTCAGACGGAACGCATGAATACACAACCTAAACCTTTCACCGGGGTATGTGACAGAATATCTGCAATCAATATATGTGTACAGTGAGCAGAATCATGCACTAAAAGGACATGTATTCACAATCCACATTTTCCTTTCTGTATGCGAGGACATACTAAACCCACAGTCACCACTGCCATATCTCGGAGCGAACCAATTTAGGATACAAATGATGGGCTGTGATGTCAAGCAATGTGTAGATGGCGCTTGGCCGAGGGCTCCGACACTGCGAGAAAGCAACGGTCCTAAAGATTCATCGCATGTCGCAATGCACGAAGG
Source organism: Chascanopsetta lugubris (assembly GCA_016785325.1). Taxonomy (NCBI): domain Eukaryota; kingdom Metazoa; phylum Chordata; class Actinopteri; order Pleuronectiformes; family Bothidae; genus Chascanopsetta; species Chascanopsetta lugubris. The sequence continues at coordinate 54,307 of JAFBJT010110352.1, forward strand.
GTCTGATACAGACACGGTATCAAACCTGTGCACACACAGACCATCTGCAAATACAGACATCTGTCGGAAAACTACAGAGGCCTGTCCAAATACAGTTAGGATATAAATACAAGTGCTTCAGATCAAACTTTTCAAAAAATTGATTACAATCTTAAGTTCAGGTTTATTACTCCAATACCTCGAATGACTGCACGATCGTCACTCATTTGTACATCATCTGTGACAGCAAAACAAAGATCGATGCATAGTTGTTTCTCAGCTTATCTCAGCTTATCTACCTGGGTAATAATGAGGCAAAATTGGTTGTTTGTGTCTCAAACCAGAAGAGCAAATGAATGACACAACACGCTGACGTTATTTGGGCGTTAACAAGGTTTTGGTTTACAAATTGAATATATTGGCAAATTCTTCTAGCAAACACAAATGCAAAGCATTTTATTAATATCCTGATAGTATGGGTGCCAACTTCAAACATGGTCAGACTTTGACAAAACTGATGCAACGTTCTCACACTGACATATCACCATTTCATTGTGTTCAATAAACCTTGTTTTTGGAAATGGTATTCTATGCTGAATCATTTCAACCTACAATCTTCAATCCAGCTGTTTGGGCGTTGCAAATCCTGGGACCTTTAAAGGTAAATTATAGCATTTAATGACATCTAGTGGTGAAATTGCATGTTGGCGCTGAATTGCCCTCAACTCTCCTTTCTCTTCCATAACAAAAATATAAAAGGTGTTTTATTAGTCAAACCAAGGTTATAGTAAAAACATGGCTCCCTACATAGAGACGGAAAGCTTCAAAGTAACATATTTACAGTGCAATGAAAACAAACATGCATTAATAAATCAATATAATATTCTTAAATTACATTTTTGCCGACAGACTGGAAATAATTCAACCAAAATCGAACACACTGGCCCTTTAAAAACCTCTCTCCCCAGTGTGTAAAAATACTCTACTGTGTTCTTAGTATCAAAATTGTTGCAGTCATTCAGGGAATACTGTCACGGCACACTGCTGTGAAAACCCCTGCAGATCAAGACACATTGGATCAAACTGAATGAAAACTCGAGTATCTGTGCTGAGGAGGTCTACGAGCATTCTGACCCATTCGTAATATTTCACGTCATAAAACTGGCCCGCGTGTGAGGATATATGACACTATTCTGCTGACGCAAATGCAAATCTCGGTAACCTTTGGAAACATACCTCACCAGCCAGGAGCCTCATCAACGGAGGTGAAAGGGGGACTTCTGCAGCCCCCGCTGGAAGAGTTTGTGCACTCTGCAGTGTCCCTGCCAGGTCAGGCCAGAGGCTCCGTCTCTCAGGGCCCTACAGTATCTGAGCAGCTGCCTCCTTTCACAAAGTGAGGAATGTACTCAAATGCAAATGCCCCCCTGCTTATGTTGAATTCTCACTCACACATTCATTATGACGGGCAACCGCGTAGCAACTTTTTGGTTCCTTGGATACAGTGCGACCCGGGGTGTGCGCCCACGTGCACGCGCACCCTCACGCGCACAGTATCCAGCCTAGATCAAAAGTAATCAGCGACAACAGCTGCCTTTTCTTCCTGCTGTGGTCCCGCGCGCACGTACACACGAGCACACACGTGCACACTCGGCCAACTCATGCGTTTCTGATTTTGACTGACTGCTTTCCGTTGTGCTGCAGTTCCATGACAAAAATGTTTTGATTTCTTTGCTGACCGGACAGGATCACGCCCGGGGGCAGTGTGCATGAGAGGCACAGGAGGATACCTGAAGTCACACACAAACACTGAAGGTCGCCGAGAGTCTAGGATGCAGACAATGGGGACGACGGTTGTTCCGTTTAACCATTATGTCAACTTTAGCGTCACTGGCACAGGGAGGAACGGCTTAAACAAACACTTTCATTTCTGGACACGAGGAGTAGTTGTTTTTGTAGAGTACCGTGAGGTTTTGCGGCAGCTTGGTTGTCGAGTCTCCCGAGACGCAACATGTAGGATTACCAGCACTGTGAGGACACTATTAACAAGCACTCAATGCAATGGTCACCACAGCCATTAGACATTCACTTCCACACGACCGTCAAAAACCATCAGTAACGGCCAATTCAAACACTGTCCTTGGGGCCCCTGATCTGTGTTTGCCAACAGAGGAATGCACAAACACTCTCCTTCCAAACGACCATCTCACAAAGTTCAATGCCGAGGGCCTTTCTCTCAGATGGACACCTTGATTTGTATCACTGTGCCGCCTTTCAGCACCTTTCAACCCTCGTGAAAGCAAATCAGGATAGGACTGGTGCGAGTTGATACCGAAGAGTTCGAGGAGATGTTTAGTCAGGGTGGATTCTGCCATCTCCCATCAAACAGAGACGGTGCAACGGGAATCTGAGGGAATGGCGTGACTCGTAAGCCCTCGCTGGATGACACACGCTGACAAATCATCCACCAACGCAGTGATAATCACTCTGCAAACAACTTCCAACAGAACAATGGAATAAAGCACAGAGGTGTAGGCCATGACATCCTACTGCCAATAGGGGGGTTTATGGTTGGGAGCTTTGGGTTCTTCCACTTCTAAGGGGACCAGACTGGTAATAAACAGATTCTCATGAGGTCACAATGTCACATGAAGTTGAGGTTAACCATTGTCCAGATTACAATACATTGATCTGGTCATTTACATCCACTGAAACAAATAGTTGTGGATTAAAGCTTCAATGTGAAATATATGCAGTGCTATTGAGTGGTAAAGTTCCATATTACTGCCAACTGACGTCCCCGTGTTTGTGGAAAAACCCTCTCTTAAGCCAGTGTTTGGGTTGTCCATTCCAGGATACCGTACAAAATGAACACCTCCTACACACTGTGCCGTAATTAATTAGGTCTCCAACACCATTAATAGAGAAAAATATGTTAAATATCAGACCCATAATAATGCCAGATCTGTTTCCACAAGAATGCAGGAGCTCATCGCTGATAAATCAGCAAAAAGGATGGAAAAAAACCACCCCCTCACAGTGAGAACGAGAAAAAACACTCCTGCTCAAGAGCCATATGAAAATTAAATCGAGTTCATCTCTGGGTCAAACCCTACCCCTCCACAAAATTTCATGGAAATCAGATTAGTATATTTTGAGTGATCCAGTTGAGTATCACAAAAAAATCCTTGGAGGATGTTCGGCTAAAGAATTCCCCATGTGGCTCAACAATAAGGGTCTGGACTGATTCAACCGAGACTCATCGGTGTGATTTTGAAGTGATACCATCAGAACAGAACCACTTCGTCAATCCACCTTATGACCGCAGAGTTGAAACGCATCATTTTTGAGTCGTCAACAAAATTGCCCACACATAGTGAGAGTCCCTGCCTTCGCCAGGGAATGAGATCAGTGAGAGGCAACGACTGAAACAAAGCCATAACCCCCCCCCTCCCTCCCTCCCTCCCCCACTAACAGTGCAACGATAAGACAAGAGCACTGGAGCAAGTGAAGGGCTCATAAAATGTGTATTGCAGACTGTCTCCAGTGCAGTCTGCTGTTAGCATTGAGAGGAGCCACAAGCACTGCAGATTCATGTGTAAGTGCATGTGTGTATGTGTGTGCGCGCGCGCACGCACGCGCACACAAGTACATCTGTGCAGACAGCAGTGTCTCGTCTCCCTTCCCTGTCTCCATTGGTCTTCATCCACATTTGAACACAAGAATGTGAGGAATCAATAAGTCGGTGCACAGCCACCAGAAGGAGAATGAGAAGGAAAGGAGCGGAGGGGATCAGGCTCCAAAACACTAAACAAGTGAAACAAGACAAAAAAAATCTGGCAGACACACAGGCGGTCTTTTATCTCCTTCTTCGTTCTCCCTCCTAACTTCCCGTGTCCTGCTGAGACTGCAGTGCCCGCCAGTCCCAGACAGTTCCTCTCATCCTGATAATTTCAGGCTAAACAAGGCTGGTTATTATGAAAAAAAAAAATTCTTTTTAAAATAATATTTTTGGACTAAAAATAACATCACACACAGAGGGTCCCTTTCTACAAAGCTGGACACAGGCACAGACAAGCAGCAAATTCAACCCACATGCAGTGTTCCTCTGGAGCCTTCTCCCTCATCTCATGCCAGGTCTGCTGCTGCTCAAACTTTCTGGTAAGTCAGCGTACACACAAACCCACAGACTCACTCATTCTCACTCACACTCTCACACACACACACACACAGAAACACATGGCCAAAAGCTGAGGCAGGATCGCTGAGGGTTGGGTTGGTGTAAGACTTCAAGCCAAATCCTGCTCTTTCCATCCTCCCTCCCTCCCGCCCTCCCTCCCTTTCCCAAGAGCCACCTACGTGGAGGAGCAGCGAGCCACAGACTCTTGCTCAGACTTGAAGCGGTCTATCTTGGTCTCAAAACTGCAGTGCTCTTGTTAATGGCAGACTGTGTAACCTGATTCCAAACACACACACACACACACATATGCATACACACTCAAGACAGGGCACCCAACCCCCAAATGCTCTCTAAGGGTTTTCTGGGAGTAAACTCTTCCACCCTCCCTCCACTTTGCATATTGTTCCAGAGCCCAAGCTCCGGCTCACAGCCATAATACTGTACACATGTAGAGACATTATCACTATGGGAGGTTTATCTCCACATACTCCGCTGACATCACTCAAACTTGTTGACACTGCGCAACAATACGGCCTTTTCGACAACTATACCACTGTACTTGTCAGTGCTGGCGTTCCTTGTTTACACAGAGCCAAAGACAGTCTGTCTATCGATGTCACAGGGTGTGAATTTTAGATAGCTGGATGTGAAGCGTAACACAATAGGGACACTGTCTGTCTCTGCCCCTCCAAAATCTGTTGTTTGTACATTAAAATGTCTCATATATGAGATTATGGGAAATTGTTTCTGCCACAGTTGGCAAAAATGGGTACAATATTCTGAGTTTTAAGTTTTTTTTATTCGTTTGGAATTGCCGGAATATACAAATCGTATTTTCAATACCTGTACGTGAGCATTTTATATTTATATAGTAGTGTGTCAGTAGTGTGCTGCCACAGTGTTTTTACAATGGCCAAAGACGGAGGAGATACACATTTTATTGAGCTTTAATGAAAACTGAGTGCAACCACAAATTGTTCTACAGGTTTAGAGAGGGAAGATAGTTTAGAAAAAGATAGAGTTCTACAAATTGAGCATTTAACCCCAATCTGACTCAATTGGTCTTTAAGTCATGTTTAAAGGCTAAATGTTCTCTCGAAAGCCAGGACTTGGTCTGTCCATTCTTAGCTCCTGGAGAATGGTGGCAGCTTCCAAGGCAGAGGACCCACTCTGATGTAAATGTGAATGGCTCACTAAAAGAGTGGGTGCACTTTGTGAGGGCCATTATGTTGCATCACCATGTTTGTACTGTAATCCAGAAGAAACAAACCTCTTTATGAAACCAAAGGGCTAGCATGGGTTCTGCTACACGCTTAGAGGGGGGTGGGGTGGGGAGTGAGGGCTATTTTGCTGCAACTAGATGGCAGTAGATCCTACACTATGCATCTTTAAGGCAGAGCAGTAGGGCAGAATAAAAGGTGCACACAGGCAGTGTAAAGGGATTAATAAACCCACCTTCATGCATTACTCATTAGTTGCAACATATTTTTACCATAACGCACCGAGGTGAGACGCCTTTATGACCTCTGGGTTAAGACAGAACCCACAGACGAATTGACCAAGTACTGTTGGGGAGACATCGTTAGAGACAGAGCTCCAGCTAACATCTTAACTCTTTGAGGACTAAGTTAACACAGATTGGATTTTGAAACAATGGCACTGAACCAAATCCAAACAATTACATTGTCTGAGACCAAGGGAGGCGGAGGAGGAGGAGGAGGCCAGTCACAATAGCAGGCTGAGTCACCACAAAACAGGCCAGTGCCCGTTACCTCCGCTAAAAAGGAACAGGATCTCCGGGATCCCCTGCAGTTGAACCGTATCTCAGCCCAGACTGGCTGACGTCGCTTTATCCGCGGGACTATCAGCCAGACCGAGAACACCAGGCGCCCGCAGAGCCGAGGGCCGGGGGACCTCACGGGCCGGGTCGGCTCTGGGGTTACACTGTTCAGACCATGGGGCGACCACACAAACACAACGGCCACCAACTGCCACTCAAAATCCCGCCACTCGGCAGAGAGCGCGACCTCAGCTGTGACCGTGGCCATGTCTCTCTGCGCTAACACTGACCACACTGTCTCCATCCAACAAGGCATCACCTTGGATATGTCCCTGTAAGCAAACATTGAATATGTTAGCCACTTCAGCACCAACCAGTAGGTGTTATTAGCTTTCAAATCCATGATGAGAGGCTAATCCATGTTGATTAAGCACTTCCCCCCCCCCCCCCCCCTCTCCCCCCCTTACGGCAGACACTATTGCTGCATCTGTTTGCCACAGATTGTCATATGTGCATCTATCCGTTGGGTGATCAACTGAAACGGTTGAGACATGTCACCTTTATTCTACTTTGTTGAAAAATACGACTTTTCGCTAGACAGCAAATTCTGATGGGACCTTGGCACTGGTTGATTTGGTTTATCCTTATGTTTCCCTTGGGACGAGGTGTAACACACAAATCTGATTTACAACAATCGATGACATTTTCTTGAGAGGGCCCATGATCAAACATTGCAAGTTCACTTCAAGGACTGATTCTATCCTCTGTTTATAAACCTCGACTGAAGAGGGGGCTGGAGAGGAGGTGCCCAGAGAAATCACTTCCAACACTTGATCCCAGGATGGAGTTAAGTGAAATAACAAGACAGTGTCTTATCCTCATGGCAGTGTGATCAAAAATGATTTAAAAAAAAGAATACAGTTTTGCTGTTTATGAAGTGTTTATTTTAAGGGCTGGCAGTTATCTCTACAAAATATTTCAGCAAAAAAAAAAAATCGTAATTTCATTTCACCATAAAACTTGGTGAGGACAGCTGCAGCAGTGTCATTTTAATGAATTCGATCCTCATTAGAATATATGTAAACGATCCTCCCTTGTCATTTGAACCACGACTGGTTGAGAACAGATTATTATGTAGGAGTGAGACCTGGAGGGGATGTGAACCTACAGCACTCCGGTGATGATTGTGAGGAGGAGCGGGTCCGCGTGAGACGTTCCGCCCTTTCACACGTCCTTTAATCGGCTCAGTTATCCGTGGATGTTTGCCGTCCGGGTTGACACCTCGGTAATGAAGTTTGCACCCTCTCACTAGCACTTCCTGTCCACCTCTGATTAATGTCCAACAAGGAACAACGACACAAATACAGGGAGCAGGGTTCCAACGTCTTGCACGAGGAAAACCATGGCTGCTAAAGTTGTTAAATATCAAATGTCGCCCTCCCAGACATGAGCGCATCAATACAGTCTGATCACTAGTGTCTGTCTCCCACCTCCACCCACACCTCCACCTCCTCCTCCTCTTCCCCGCAGGAGCGATTATCATGTTAAAAGTGCTCAGCGTGAGATGATGAGACGCGACCCTCCCATGGACTGTTAGCATGACAATGAGCCTCCAACACGGTCACAAGTTGCTGCGATGTCCCGAGACTGATTCGATTGTGAATTTGTAATTTGCAACGCCAGAAAGTCGCATCGGGGGCTTTTATTTTGTCGCCATTAATCAACGTGAAGGAGCCTGACCGAGCATTTCAAAATAAAAGGACTATACGTGCTCACTGAAAAATAACAAAATTGGGCAGAAATAGTAAACACGTTGAGTTAGAAAAAGTGTTTGGTTGTGATAGAAAATAAAAAGGGAGTTTTAAGAGCGATGGCAAAGTGGAAAAGAGGCATTTCGCTCGAGAGCAACGTCACGAAGCTTTTTTCCACCAATTCAGCAAACTTCTCTTCGTCTGCGCCCTCGTTACAAAACACACTGCGACGTTAAGATTTATATAGATTTTTTTTACACGTAAGATAAGTCAACTTACCTCAAGTGTTGTTCCCGAGAAAGTGCTTTTATCTCGCCTCGGTGTCTGACACGGGTCGAACTACTCTCCCATCTCCGGAGAATTCACCGACAATACCCGATTTGTTTCCCCCAGTCTGAGCAGCGCAGCCTGAGAGACGCCAACATCGCGCTCGGTGCTTCGCCCGGTGGAAGGAGAGGAACCAGCGGCGGGAAAAGCCGGATAAATGGAGCCAGTTCACTCGGTGTTTGACTCGACCGCAGAGAGAGGAAGCAGAGGCATGTTGTTTGTTAAGCTTGTTCACACATTATCGGGTCCGCTCGGACTTCACACAACTCGGAGGAGCCAGAGGAGGAGCAGCCTGAGCGGAGCAGAAAGCCAGAAGCTCCGGAGCAGCAGCAGCAGGAGGAGGAGGAAGTTGGACATGGACAAGTTGCGAGGAGAGGACGCGAGCTTCCGGTAAGAACTTTCAAAATAAAATAGAAAGTATGCCTCTCGCCCTCGTTGAGCTCCTGTCATACATCTTGAGAAATGTATAGTAGATATTTAACACTGGGTTAATTTAGAGACGTTTTTTTTCAAATTCTAACAAAAGTGTTAATCTATTAGCAAAACTAATTCTGTTTCTCTTTCCAAAACTAAATTTGTACACGACATAGTTTTGTTGTCAAAAAATATTATCATCATCAAAATCAGCAGCAGCAGCATTATTATTCCTATGATTTATTATGTTTTTAATCATCATACAAGGTCAGGGTGAGGGTTAGCTTTCCGTAGTTTACCCTCTTGTGAATCACCGTTTATATTTTGTGATTTAAGACAAATCAGCCATAACCCTCTTGTAAAGTTAATTCTCTTGATGCAATAAATAAAGAAATCGTGTGCAATCGAATAGTGTGCACACCATACAGTACTGGAAGGTACACAGCAGATTCCGCAAATAGTGTGCTTTTATTTTGAAACAAAACTCTGGACTTCCTACCAGAGGCCTGTTCTCCATGGGTTCTTAACAAATTCCCCCGCTCCACTGTTCGCTCTGCGCATGCGTCACAGTCAGCATTCAAGGGGTGAAGAGTTCAGGCTTTTGGGCAGATTTCAGACAATGAAAATGATCGGCATGTCTCCCAGTCAGCACAGCCCGGAGTCTGACCTGGAAATCATTTCTATAACTCCGACATGGTTGTTCAAACTTATTGCACCAGGAGACACAAAGAATAGTATATTGCTCTTTTGGGTGAGATAAGTAATGCTCTGCAATGACATGATGTTTTTATGCCAAAACTAATGAGAGGTTGTTGACTATTTGTACATGTTTACCTTTCCTTCCTTCCTTCCTTCCTTCCTTCCTTCCTTCCTTCCTTCCTTCCT